>JACCGJ010024505.1:0-12502 GCA_013407085.1 Atriophallophorus winterbourni
TTCCTGAACTGCTCAGTAAGCAAACAAATCCCGTTTTTCTACCCATGTTATTCGTAATTCCCATATTATTCCGTGGTTTTTGTCAAGCTATATGCTTTTTAGACTATTAGATTGAATTGAATTGAAGCCGTTGTGTTTGGGATGTCTTTGTAAAACAGGATTCTCAACCTAGTCGATCCAAAAATTCACTGTCCACCAACGTAGGATGACGAAATCTATTTGCGGGTATATCTTTGCAAGGATGGGTACGGACAGTGCGACCTGGATTCGTATGCCTTGAAACAGTGGGCGAGCGGAAAACAAACGGTGAGCTGCGAAGCCTCAGTTGGCACGACAAACCTGCCCAATCACGAATGTGGTAAAATCAATGACCTTGAACTAAAATTCATATTTGCATGCATATGCAGTGTCATGGTGTATGTGGATGTGGTGGAAAAGCATGTAAATATGAATACTATTAAAGTAAATTATGTTTACGTGCTTGTTTAGGCTAATGGTCTTGATGTATGAAAGTTCTAGCAACATATTGCAACCTGGACGACTCGAAACGGGTTAAAGTTTTGCCACAGTGTATTCAAAAGCCTGAGATTCCATTATTTTTTTAATCCAAAAGCTATCGATTACCCTTTGTTGCACACGGTCACAACCACACGTCTAAACGCAAACAAAAATTGAAATTCGAGTGGATCGCGCGCAATCGGTTCGCGTGATGAGATCGATTTCGGTGCGTGCGTATGCGCGTGCGTGCGAACATGCTTGTGCAAGCAAGCAAGTCGTCTACGCGGATCGAACTACCGATCGATTTGTTCGACGGATAAACCACTGGTGTTGTTGATCTGCAGTTGACCACGGGGACTAAAATGTGTCTCGTATCGATTTTGTGGTTTGCTAGAGAAGTAGGTGTAAAATTTAAACGGAATGGAGATTAGCATCTATTTCATTTATTTTTTCGCAACATTGAAAAATCAGCGACTCCCATGACTTGGATGACAGTTCACAAACCTCGGTGTGGTTTGATACATGTTGAGACCAGTCGCTTAACATTTGCAAAGATGTATCCAGGATTACGTGTATCTTTTACATAAGTAACACCAATGGTCGTACATCTGCGAGATTCAGAGATAGCATGCACTTCTGAAGCTTTCACAGGGATATAGGGCATCTGGACTTTTAACAATAATTGTCTGGTGCCAGTGAGATCATCTCGAAGTTTCTAAGAATTGGCTTCAAGTGATGTTAAACCATCTGTAGATAACATCACTAATTAAGTGATGGGGATGTGAGCACTAATTACTTTTTCCATGGTTAGCCATTTCAATATTCGAATTGCGATTCCGAAAGATCGCTTGTGATTTGAGAATGTTTTGTTTTCGAGATAGTCGTTACGAGTGGAGCTCATGAATGACACATAACCAGGGTTACGCCCCTCATATGTCGCTCAAGTAATCAATTCCATTCAATTTAATTTATTGGTCAAAGAGCATGTAACTTTAGAGAAACCAGGGAACAATATTCCAAATAGGAACAATATAACCTGCAATAACGGGATTGAGTTGCTTACTGAACAGATCAAGAATCAGTTAAAAGTCCAAAGGGCAGAATTTGAATTCGTTTGCACAGTGCAGTGATATATGTTGATCCATGGGATCAAAGTTCCATGTTCAAAGTAATTCCAAGTTTTAATGGTACAAAAAGCAAATACTTTACAGTAACCATAGATTGAAAATACAGGGAATGTATAAAAAACAAGAAAAACGTATTGTCAATATGGAAATTCATCTTATGAATTGAGGTGCAAGGTTGGATTTGGTCAACATATACTTGTCAAGTTCAGCCTTGAACATGTTCAGGCTTGTTGCGCAAATGATATGCGGGGGCAGAGAATTCCATATAAAACAAACTCGGACAGCAAAGTAGAACCTTCGACGATTTGATCTAGAGTATGGAATGGTTAACTTGTAGCCACGAGATCTGCTACCACGTGCTTCTTGCCGATGAAACAGGTGTTCAAGTGGGTGATCCACTGTATGCAGAATTTTGAACAGCAGGATCAAGTCAACCCTGAGACGACGGTAAGAAAAGTCAAAGAGGTTTAGAGTTGCAATCCTCTCTTCGTATGGCCTATTGTATAATCCGGTCAACAGTTTTGTAGCGCGGTGGTATACGCGTTGCCATAAAGCCATGTCCTTTTGTAAACATGGGTCCATTGTTGACCGGATATAGGTGTTAATTATCCGTGGGCGTATCTGCTTTGTGAAACTACAGAAACTACCCTCCTTCACAGCAATGAAGTCATATTTAGAGTACCGTATTTTTCGGACTATAAGGCGCACATAAAAACACTAATTTGTACGAAAAATCGGCAGTGAGCCTTATATTCCGGTGTGCCTTATGTATGAATAATGTATGTTCACATTGCGCTGAAAAATCTGTCAAAATGTTTTATTACGACTTTGGTAAGTGACGATGTCACTCCCCTTGATTGTAAAAGAATAATCACTGATGGTCGTGGAGTCGGCTTTCTATGCTGTCTAGACAGACTTTTTTTGGGGTCAGAGTCAAACAATCAACAACAGATCAACATGAAACTAATCAGCGATTAAAATGAAACTCTTTCACTTACCGAAACCACTATTCCTGGTACGTACGGTGCTTAAACATCCGGTAATTAAAGACTCCAAAATGGCACCTGTTAAAAGACATGCTTACGATGCGGATTTCAAACTCAAGGCCATCTGCCGCGCAGTACAACATGGGAATAGAGCAGCTGCGAAACAATTCAACATTAATGAATGAATGGTACGGAAGTGGAGGAAACAAGAAGATGACCTGCGTCAAGTAAAGAAGACGAAGAAGAGTTTCCGAGGGAACAAGGCAAGATGGCCACAATTAGAGTACAAGATTGAGCAGTGGATTACTGAACATAGAAGAGCAGGTAGAAGTGTCTCTACAATCTCTATTCGACTTAAGGCAACAGCGATGGTACGTGATATGAAGATAGACGAATTTAAAGGAGGTCCTTCTTGGTGCTTCCGTTATATGAAAAGGCGTCATCTCTCCATCCGCACAAGAACTACCACTTCGCAGCAACTGCCAAAAGAATACAATGAAAGGATAGCTATCTTCCGCACTTACTGCAAGGACAAGATCATAGAAAAGAAGATCCATTCTGACCACATCACAAACATGGATGAGGTCCCTCTCACTGAAACTGTTAAAAGTCAAGTGAAGAAAACCAATTCGGAGCTGGCCATCATTCCTGGAGGATTGACCAAAGAACTCCAACCGCTAGATATTGGAGTCAATAGGGCGTTCAAGGCTAAATTGCGAGCCGCATGGGAGCAATGAATGACAGAAGGTGAGCACACATTTACCAAGACAGGTAGGCAACGCCGGGCTAGTTACGCCACTGTCTGCCAATGGATCGTCGACGCCTGGGCTAAAGTATCGGTCTCTACTGTTGTCCGAGCTTTCACTAAGGCTGGAATCATTGATGAACAGCCAAGCAACAGCAACTATCAAATTATCCATACGAAACGCGACTTAAATTATTGGATTTGCATTCGGCTGAATACAGACGGAAACGAGGAGCACTTATATTCATTTGGACAGTGCTTAATCAAACAAATCATCCTTGCGGTCATTTGTTTCATCTTTCCCATAACACACATCTGCGAGGTCACCAATTAAAACTTTACCAACAGCATAGCAGGTTGAACTGCGCAAATATGCATTTTCCGTTCGCAATGTGCAACTGTGGAACAGTTTACCTACTCATGTGGTACAATCTGGATCTGTTGAAGTTTTCAAAAAAATCACTAGATATCCACATGGAAAAGTATGTTTTTTATGTTTGACAATAATCTAACAATATTTTGATATTTTTTACCATCCGACCCGATGTACATTTTTGTGGATCTTGTAAAGCATAGCTTTTTACCTGCATATAATCTATGAATAAATCTATGAATACATACCTACATACACACACATACATACATACATACATAATGCGAAACAGACAAATCAGAGAATGAATAACTGCGGTAAACAAAAAATAACCAACCTGAGACGGGCAGTGGCTGGACCTTGGCAACTTCATTAGTCAGGTACTTCCAAGGGTCACCGTAGATTTGTTCGCCAGCTTCATACACGTCGCATAAGGTTCCCGCTTCAATACACTCAGCCAATCGTGTGTGAATGAAAAAACCTTGATAAATCGCGACGCGTTGCAAACTGATAATGATCCATTGTTTGAGTTGTGCGAGCCCTTGAGCGAGGTGAGACAAATAGACCAAGACCCCGAAAAAGCAGTGCAGACTAGCAGTCAAAAAGGAAGCCTCACACGTGGCTTTCTTCCATTGTACTCTGGGCAGACAAGTTTGAAATATCAAGTCGATACGAGTTTGCACGTCTAAACTGCGAAATTGAATCAAATCAAACTTGACCAAAGGCAGCCGTCGCAGAGGTGCAGTGGTGTTGAGTATGACGGAGCTTGGTGTTGAGCGAAGCTTGGTTTTCTGGTAAACAATCTATGAGAAGACAGAACAACGAACAGTCTGTTTAAAAAAGTGCGGAAGAAGATCATGCATGGCATACATGAACAGAGAAATACGACGAGACGGGGTGTGAATACTGTACCTCGGCTTTGAGATTCTACGCATTTGGGATCTGGCTAACGCTCAATGCGGTATTTCTCGAATATAAAAGCATTTTCAACTAGAATGCATTGTCAGAATAATTTTTAAATAGCATAGCGTTTAACAACTGATCTATAACTAGCACATATCGAATGTACGGTCGAAAATAGAGGTCAATAAACAAACAGACAAATGTTAGTAGGACATGAGGAAGGTAGAAGCCTGATCGATATCATGTTCCTTTATTTATGGTCCAAATAAACATTTGGCGCTTGGTCGAACGCACCACTCTAGCCGTTATATAACCGACTGTAAAATACATGGAAATGGAGAGTGGACAGATAAAGTATGCGGTGTGCAAACTACCTACACATGGAACTTTGGATCTTCATTTTCACTGGGGATCCCACCCGAAGCTTTATCTGCAATGTAACGAGGGTTGGGAATCAGGGTAGACGACTTACTTACTTTACTTTTGTGCGACTATCTCCTCCTGGAGGATGAGTCGGCTTCAATGAAGAGTCTTGAGAATTTGGATACAAAGCGGCGTCCCCAGCACCACTCGGCGTTTGTTCGAGTCAGCTTCTCTAGCCTTTGCACAACCAAGTGCAACCTGTAAGGCAGCAGGGAGTTGCCAGACAGAGGTGGTGTGCACCGACTAAACGTTCCAGGTTTTACCTCAGGATTTTCTCCCGAAGCCTTTCTCACGATCGGGTATCCCGCAAGACAGCGGAGGTTGAAAATCAGGGTTTTCCTTGCCCTAGATGAAATGCCCTCCCAGGCTAACGTGCTCCATCTGCCCGAAGCAAACTGGTTTTCAGCGCCAGTCACTCGCCCTCCCCCCTTCTCCTGTTGGTAGAAGCAGTTCCGCCGGGCTCGGGGAGCCACTCGTGCAGGCCAGAAGCTGGACTTGGTTTCAGAGGCTATTTGAGACGCATGCCATATGGGAGCATTTTATTAACAGTGGGAGCTCATCCTCACTGCCACCCCGACTATGACGACACTGGCCTGTGAACTCTTTCTACCAGAAACAAACGTGTTTTCAGACCATAGTCATCTGCCCCACCTCTTGCTAGTTTCTCGCATTCAGATATAATCTTCATCACATACAGCAGTACACCGTAGCACGTACCGAATGCGTAAATGCCACACAACAATGAAAAAGTAAAATCCTAAAAGATGCAGAAGGGTGGGACATAAATAGCTACGGATTCAATAGAAGAGTAAGCACAAACAAACTGGGAAGAGATGCCTACAACTCGAATGTAACATGCATTCAAACAAGTTTCGTGAACGATAGGTTACGGTAAGAAACTTTTTGATTTAGATTATGCGGACGACGTAGTTCTCTTTTTCGTTTCCCATACGGATGCTCAGGCTACTTTAAACCAACTATGTAGTGTCATGACATCATTCGGTATGCGCTTCGCAGCTTCCAAGTGCAAGTTCCGTTACAGGATATAGATTCGATCCAAACAGCGATAAGCCTCAATAATGAGAAACTTGTGACTTTAGACAGTTCTACCTATTTGGGCAGTTGCATTAGTAGCCACGCGGGTTGAAATAAAGAGTTTTCATCACGCATTTCCAGAGCTACTGTAGCTTTTTGTAATTTGGGACATCAGTGGCAGCAAACAGATTTGTCTCTAAAGCTCAAGGGTAGAGTCTATCAGGCTACAGTACGCATGCGGTTGTGAAAGCTGGACACCGAGAAAAGAATAAATAAGACGTCAGCAGGGCTACGACAATCACTGTCTCTGCACCATCGGATACAAACGCAACTATCGGTAATAGAATCATTGATAGTGATGTCGATATCGAAAAACAAATTAAAGTGCATAGAATTTGCTGGTTAGGCCACATAATGCTGTCCACCAAGTTAATTAGGTAACCACTGATTTAGGTGATTCACGTGAGGATAAGTCAAACTAGACAATTTCAGAAGAAAGAAAGACCATGCAGTGGGTGCAAAGCGATGCCCAGGTTCACTATGACAGAACACAGCATTGTATCAGTCAAAATGGTACTAGGGCAACTTTTGGGAATACCCACGGATACCTTTTTCAATACAAAACAAAGAATTTTATATTCGTTTAGAATATCTAACAGTGGCACCAAAATATTAATAATCAGAATCATGCATGGTATACAAAACAACAAATTCTCACTTGAGCAAGCACGGCCAATTCCAAACGCAGCAAAAACAGACGCTTCAATCGTTTTCTCAGTTGCTCGTAACCCAATCCACTTGTGGGGAAATTCTGCCCAAGAACTTTGATACAAACTTCTCCACCCAAATCGATCACACCGAGCGCATGACTAACCAATCCGGTTTGACGTTCAATTGACCGGGCCCGTTCCGTTACCCACTTCGTTACACTAATGCAATATTTTACCGGACTGTCAGGAAAGTCGTTTGGTTCAAAACAGCAACTGCTTTCATTGTTGTCTTGTTCGACTAATGTGCGCAATCTACCAACCGCCTCTGGTTCCAGATGCTGAATACACGAAAATTCCGATTCCAAATTAGCAGGATCCCAGGTATCCAATAATTGCTTAACAAAATCCTCTGGCTTGGTTGTTTCGCAAACCAAAGAGGCCAATGCGAACCGATGACGTCCAACAGAGCGTGGAAGTGATTGAATGAGAACACCAGCTGCTGTAAACCGTTTGCATCGGACAAAGTTAATAGCAATATCGAGAGGGTGATACTTTCGAAACAGATTCAAAAGATCAACCAAATCTTGGAAGTTATAATAATAATAATAAGGATTTTCGCAGCCATCCATAGCTTTCGGCAGTTCTGCACTCAATATTCGTTCCACCATGCTGATCTGATAAAGTCGATAAAGATATTCACTCTCAAATGTATTTTTGGCGTTGTCGGTGGGTAGTTGACGTACACGTGACAGACCGTGTTCCAAGAGGTAGCGCAAACCAGCACAGACAGTTGAAGGAGACACAAGCTGATCGTCGCCAGGAGATTGAGGAAGATACGATAGACACTCCTTGATGACCCACATATTATTCCGACAGATTAGTGACAAGTTTTCATCAACAACTTTGGAAAAATCGCAAAACACAGTAGGTTGGATTATTGTATCCCGCCACCTCTGTTGATAAACAAGTTCCACATCGTATTCATTGGCCTCAGCTAATTGAATCGCTTCCGTGTAACGTTGTTGCAATATGAAATGGCGGTATAATTCCATGGGAGTACTTGAAGATAGACGAATGACACGCAGAATGATCGGTTTTCCGGGAACTTGTTTATTAGATGTGTTCTGATCAACGAGTAAAATTCGATTGTTTTCATCCTCTGAAAACAAGGAAGCGAATGTGGCGTGTCGACCGAGAGAAAGTTCTTTCATTAAACGTTCATCAACCTTGCATCTTTCTAAATGTCCATTGGAAAATGTAAAAACGACTAAAGAACCATCTTCGTTGAGCACTACTAGCTCCGGTAAATCCTCATCAGTCATAGTATTGCCAGTGGAACATGCCCACCATGTGAGACGAAAAGGAACCGATGGGTTTTCCAACAGAGTCGGTGAGAGGATAAAGAAGAGTGGTTCTAGATCAGGGATCGACCAAACCGAGCAAGTACCTGAGCAATGTAGTGCAGCAACCGCGGGAAAATTGTTGTTACAGGAACACAACTTCAGAAACGTTGCCGCATCAACATCTTTTCGCGGTGTATTACTCAGATATTGAATCGCAGAGGCAATAGATTGACTGAATTTCAGAAACACTTTTGATGTTGTAAAGGGTTTTTCGTAAGCAGAAACGGATACCAAGTACGGATGATCGGAGGTAATTTTGTAACATCGCAATGCCAAACCATCATTCAAGTTGACGGAACGTGGGGTGCGTCTTGCGAAACTGCCCAAAACAAGAAAATTCGAGCGAGGATCGAAATCAGCGCTAGTGAGAAACTTTCCTTTCTTGAAAACGCTGCATAAATCCGGAACAGAAATTCGCGACATCAAACGCGACGGAAAGCGTTTCGCCTGCCAATCCAGGTGCCACAAATCGATAAAACCACAGAAATGGCAGATCACAATGCAATTTGCATTCAGGAAAGTCACAAAGATGACCGGGGCTAGTGTAGCAGAGTACATCACGGGAAGTGGGTGGGGAGCGGGGAGTAGGATTCGTGATTCTCCATACTTTTTTTCCGGTTCATTCCCGGAAATGTTGAAAATTTCAACGGATCCATTGCTGTATGCGACTGCAACCAACACGACTGATTGGTCTGTAGATGGTTCACCTCGATGAAATGCCACAAAACGCCAGCGAGGATAAGCATCACGGAAAGTAAGAGTCCACTGATTTTGTGGATTTTCTATACCAGCATGTGAACTTGAATCTGAACTGAATTTGGGAGAGAAAAAGTTATCTTGGCTGTCAGTTTGATCGAACGATAATGACCGAGTCTCCGTTTCTACCGGCAACAACGTCAAAGAATCCGTTGAAACGACGCAAAGTGTGTGTAAATCACCCATGTAACTGATATTCCACGGGCATCCACGATCGCGGGTGCGTACATACGCTTTCAAAGCGGGAGATGGTGGAATCCAAGAATCAATGATAGCACGTATCGCATCCCATGCAGAGTTAAACCAA
The DNA here is from genome assembly GCA_013407085.1 of Atriophallophorus winterbourni. Lineage (NCBI taxonomy): Eukaryota > Metazoa > Platyhelminthes > Trematoda > Plagiorchiida > Microphallidae > Atriophallophorus > Atriophallophorus winterbourni. The sequence goes on from JACCGJ010024505.1 coordinate 9,267, forward strand.
TCCGCAGCACTTATAGTGTGCCGTTTGACAAAGCTAACTGGAACGTCTTCATTCGGATTGGCCGAAACATGTTTATGCCGAAATGAGCGAGAAATCACTGAACAAGAACGGTGGAGTATTGAAGCAAGATCATGATGATCAACTGCATTCTCGTTGGTCAGCGGTCCTGCATCTAAATTAGCAATCGTTTCGCTGATAAACGAAAGATTGGAACCATCGCTCGTTTGCATTATAACAATAAGCCAATCTGTCGAAAAGAAAAAAATAAATGTGCGTCAACAATGCAAATATTGAAAGAATATCTGGCCGAAGGTATGGCATTTGAATGTTAAAAGCATTAAAGCAAAATGTAAAATCCGGTACCGGTTTTATCTGCGAAAATATTCAAACCTGAAGGCACACATGAGCTCTAGTGATAGGATTTCCGCGAGATATTCCAGCCAACTCGTCGAGACGTTGTGAAGAACCGTGTAAAAGACTAAGAACGCTTTTCCAGGCTTTACTCTGTGCCCCGTATCGATCATATGCGCTAGAATCGAAGTAATCACTTTCTAAGAACAGCCTTTGGTCCACCAACCAGAGTGACGGTCAGACATTTGCTTTACCAGTTTCCGCTTCGTGCAGCGGATGTATCTTGTTCCTCAGGAACAGACATATTGATAAATCACCTACCTGTATTTTCATAATTACTAATTGATAAATACACATTGAAGTTGCCTGAAGTGGTAGATTGTCCTTAAGCTGCTGTCTGATTACTGGTTCGTTAGTGAAGGTTTTTCTAGCTTTTCCGGAGGTGAAAGTTCTGTTCAAGGAGTCGCTCGAGGCGTCGTCTTAAAAATTGAAGCCGAAGGTATAAAACTTTCTTCGGTACTGTTGTTGCGGTTATTCTTTTTTGGCATATGCCGTTCAGTGAAGCATGAGGGATAGCCATTTTGCTTAGAAAATTGCGTATCAGACCAAAATTATGCGTCTGAAAACGACTAGTTCGTGATCTTTCCTTACCTTGGACAACATCCACATCGACAAGACAATTTTGAGTAACAACACGTGACATGGATTTTGATAATTAGTTTGTGTCGATCAGATCTATTTCTATTTTCTTACGTATGTACTGTACCGAAAAGGAATTCCTTCAGTTTCATCAAATTTTTCGCTGAAAAATCCTGAAACTTTGAACAAAGGCCAGGTGTTGGTATGCACGTATGACTACACGAGTGCTCAACGTGCAGTACTTTGTTCTGCGCAGCAAACATCGAGCTTCAATGATTTGCCACTGATACTGAACTGCATGCAAAAGCACGCTGGATTCTCACTACCATTTTCTATTGTCAAGGCCTAGACAACCTGACTGTTCGGCACTTTGCCTTGATCAAGGCTAATATGGTATGGTATGAAAGCACAAGCCTGATCCAGGCAAAGTGCCGCACAGTCAGAGACTGCACGTGGGCTTAGATACTGTCAGGTTGCCCAGGCCTAGACAGATAGGAGAGGGGAAAATAAATGGTAATGAGACTCCAGCGTGTTTCAGCATGCAGCTCACGATGTTAGCCGTACATCACAGAAATGCTGCACGATTGCACATCCGTGCACCTTCGTTGCATAATTCCATAATTGTGTCAATTACAAAATTGATTGGCCCCAGGTAGTGAGTTGCATGCTAAAGCACGCTGGAGTTTCATTTCCATTTCTATCAAGGCTAGTTCTTTATTAAAAGTCTTATGTTACATGTGATAAACCAGTTGCAATCAACGTTAGTGGCGGCGCTCTCATTCTCGGGCTAAGTCTTCAAACCTCAGAATCGAACGATAAGCTTAGCACGCGAAATGCCCAACATATTTCGTGTCTTATCCAATTGTATAAGCTATCTATGGTAATTGCGCGTGTGCTCATATGAGCTCTCGAGCAAGATTACAGGACTTGTGTTGTGCATTTTTGGGTCACAAGTTCTTATAGTAAATGACTTCGACCTACCGTATATTATCTGGCTAACTCAGTCATGTTTTTCTGATAAGATGTCTGAGGACTTCATGGAATGGATTTACTTTCGTGCTACGAGTCAGCTTTTTAATGTGTCCACAAGGTTCTGACAAGGCTGGGTATCTTTTTTCTATATCTCGTAGTATTTTTAAGCGCAAAAATATTTCAACACGTCAAATACTCCACTTTACAAGAAAAGCGTGATCACGGTATGATCTGCTTTCAATTAACGTTCAGATAATGCAAGCCTCTTCCCAAACTGCGGCGTAATTTTGAACGTGTACACTAGGATGTCTCAGTGGAGGCGAGAAAAGATCTTATCACGTGCACATCGTTTAAACATTACGTCCATCTTGCACGATAGGTTTGATTTGTTGGTGCATGTCAAGCGACGCATTAAGTCACCGTGGTTGACATCAGCAATTCGAAAGATAATTAGAATCCGAGACCGTGGCCAAAAAATTACAAAGCATTTCAGACTCAACGGTCCTGAATAAGATATAAAATGGTCAGGAATAAGGCTGTTAGAACTCAACGTAAGGCAAAGCTTGACGTTGAGACTCGATTTTTACGGATTATAAAACAGAGTCCAAAGCGGTTCTATAGTGCTACAGAATGGAAATGAAAAACGCGAAATTAAAATGGCAATGTAAAACAGGATCACCGAGCTCCGTTAGTCTTTTGTGTGTGTATGGAATCACAAACCCAGTCCAGGGAAAGTGTCATACAGTCATAGACTGCACATGTGCAAAGATACTGTCAGGTTGCTCAGCCTAGACGGATGAGAAAGAAAATAGAAACGACAGTGAGAATCCAGCGTATTTCCCCACGCAGCTCATTACCGGTGGCAAATAAATTTAGCGTGGTGGTAGCTGCACAGCACAGATGTAATGGGCGAGTGCATATCCGTTAGTCGTAAATTCAAAAAAGGCTTCAGCCTACCTGAAACACTTGCAGTCTGTTCGGAGGCTCGATCGTTGAGTAGATCCTTGATACGGTTCATAAGTCCTGATAGCGACGATTCACTTGAGACACTACTACACTACAAAAGCACAAACCTGATCCAGGCAAAGTGCCGCACAGTCAGAGACTGCACGTGGGCTAAGATACTGTCAGGTTGCCCAGGCCTAGACAGATATGAGGGGGTAAATAGAAATAGAAATGGTAGTGAGACTCCAGCGTGTTTTCGCATGCAGCTCACTACCGTTGGCCAATCAATTTAGCACGATGTTAGCCGCACAGCACAGAAATGCTGCACG
>JACCGJ010024506.1:0-90846 GCA_013407085.1 Atriophallophorus winterbourni
CAGAAAAGACAATCTGGCCTCGGCTGATTCAACGCAATACGCCTCCTTTCTCTGCAAATTCAATTGATTATTTACCTTCCACTGTTTATGTGGTCGTTCCATTTCAAAGGAGATTCTTACAGTCCACGAATTAGCTTAGTTTTAACGGTAGGAATGTTCCAAAGGTTGTCATAGCCGGAGGTGGCAGTGGGGATAAGCTCCCACTGTTTAAAAAATGCTCCCATATGACATGAGTCTCAAATAGCTTCTGATAACCAAGTCCAGCTTCTGGCCTGCACGAGTGGCTCCCCGAACCCGGCGGAACTACTTCTACCAACAGTAGAAGGAGCGAGGGCGAGTTACTGGCGCCTGGAAACCAGTTTGCTTCGGGCAGATGTAGCTCGTTAGCCTGGGAGTGCATTTCATTTAAGGGAAAAAAAATCCTGATTTTAAACCGCCGAAGTCTTCAGGGATACTCGATCGCGGGAACGGCTTCGGGAGAAAACCCTGAGGAACAATCTGAAACAGAGTCTGGCAGACGGTTAGTTGGTGCACACCACCTCTTTCTGTACTTGGTTGTGCGAAGGCTAGATAAGATGACTCGAACAAACGCCGAGTGGTGCTGGCGACGCCGCTTTGCACCCAAATTCCCAAGAATTTTCATTGAAGCCGACTCATCCTCCAGGAGGAGATAGTCGCACAAAGTAAAAGTAAGTATGTAGGAATGTTCGTTATTAAATTCGCCTGATGTGTTCAGACTCTTCTAATTTAACAATTTAACCATTCATCGCCTTGCCATATGCATGGCTTGACTCAAGGTTATGCAACTCATATTTCCGCCAAAAACTAAACTCAAAACCTCGAAACTAGGTCATGAGCAAAATCAAACAAACTCAGTTCAAATTCACGAAAACTGTGCTAGATTCAAAGCTAGAGTGTAAGTCATTCTTAGTGTGTGCCCACAAATTTAGTTATTGGGGTCTACAACTGACAAAACTCACGAAACTTGCCTCGTTCTTGTCCATTTTTCAAACAATTCCAGAAAGCGTTCAATTTCGCTCAGATTGTAACCACTGGAAAACGGCACGGGCTCATGATCTTCACATAAGTACTGAAAATTGCACAACATTGATTGCACATAATTCAACAATCCCAGACTCGGCATGCTGATTGGTTGGGAGTAGCACATCCGCATGGGCACATCTGGTGACCTTGACCGAAGAATCGCAAGAATCAAAGGGACTACAATTGGAACCACCAACTCCGCGACCAGTAGCACCGGATGTCGACGTCGAATGAGAAAGTTCTTCCACATCAATGCCGAGTAGTGGCGTAGAAAGACTTGGGAACGCTTCATGTTCGATTGGGAATCGATGTGATACCTGTAACAATAATTAGAGTAATACGTTAGCTCAACTCAAACGAACGTTGATTACTTATTTGTAAATGAGTAGATGAGCATCGGTCACATTCGACGCTAAGAATCGTGAATCTTGAAGATGTTCAATCATTCACCAAGTTTAACGGTTGCAAAATTGATTCGGTTGTCCTGAAATGGTGACATCGTTTGTTGTCACACGTTTGTGGTTCCTACCTCGATGTTCATCACAACATTTATTGCATTTTGTGAGCTTAAAATCCATGGAGTAGAATATTTATTCTCAAAATAAAATCACGCACGCGTGTGAGTAAGACCACGAGATGAGTAGAGCGAAAACTGACGCAGTGCCAAGATTTCACATGGACTTGCATAACGTCAAATTATTGAAAATTCTGTGAGCAGTAGAAGAAATAGTATTTTATTTATCTATATGTGGATAGATCCCTTAAACAATCAATCCAACGAGCTAGCGAGAGCTAGCTAATTTACGATCGAGCGAGACTCGAAGCAATCATTCATTCACTCAATCAAATCTATCTATTATTTCTATCTAAAGATCTATCTATCTATCTATAGATGTATGGATATATAGATATATATATTAATATATATAGATATATATTATATATATATCATATATATATATATCTGATCATCAAATGGGATTTTCCATTGATTGAAACGGAGATATCAATTCCAAATATGATTTTGATAAGGAAAGATCGAGAGATAGTTGGTGGCGGTGTTGCTCTTTATTATCATAATTGCCTCCAGTGCCGTCCAATAGACAACACAGAATTCACCCTCGCGGATACAATTTGGTGTTCTTTAACGCTGATGTCTGGTGAAGTTAGCATGAATTGAGGGTCTACCGGTCTCCTTCATCTACGGAATCGTACAACAAAAGGTTGATCTAGGTGATTCAGTGCTCGACTGGCACTCAGCAAGCAACAATACTTATTATGGGTGATTTTAACCTGCCTATCCTTTATCTCAGTGACGTTCACTCCCCACAGACGCTCGAATACCGATTTAGAGGGGTACTAGATTCAGTCCCTTAATACAACCATATTCACGAATGCACTCGGAGAAGAGGTTCCGATCATTCCCATTAGTGTTCCTTTAAATCTGCTCGTAGATTATACCACAATAATTGAGGTGTTTAAGGACACCGTTCAATCAATTCCATCAAACTATCTCGTGTTAATCGATTTCCGTTGTGGTCAGTTCCTTTTTCGTGGAGTAACACTGTTTGCACGCATCAGGAACACTTGGAACAGTGGAGGTATGGAGAAACGTGACATTTCGTTGAGCTCGTCATTGTCACGTTTCGTTTGTGTGCGCCGCTTGCATTTATTTACTCATTGTCGTTATTCAAAACGAACAGACGATTGATTGAAACGGTGAATTAGTGAGAAGTGACTGTACGTTATTGTTGTTGGCCTCCTTCGGTCGATGTCGACCATGGATGTACATCGCAATCGAATGAATTTTCATGTTTTACAGCTTTTTGAATGACTAAACAGTCCGGTTCGGGAGGAACATCTCTCCCGTAGCGCTTCCAACGTCGGTCAGAACTCTGTTGTAGGGCATCAGTTACACGCCGGCGGCGTGATCTGCGTTCAGCAGCCAAGAGCTGTATCTGCTAGTCCCCAGCTTGCAGACGACGCTTTACAAAATGCCTCCAAAGTGAGCGGTCAAGAGCAAGTTCTTCCCAGTTCGCGGGGTCAATGCCAAGAGCTTTCATGTTACGTTACTCAATATATAGTCCCGTTTAAATAACTCCATTTCAGCAAGAACGGCTTTTCGTCAGCTCACTGGAACTATGCTGTACTGACCAAGACTATGTCTTTCCCCAATTGCAACACTCAAAAGCAAAAAGACGCTTTTCATTGGCAACCAATCAAAGGAACTATGTGTGTTCTCAGAAACAGATCTTTAGATACTCTATCAACTGTATTATATGAAATTATTACCTTGTTTTTAAATCGGAAAAAAAGTGTAGAACTTGTGTTATCTAATCAGCGTGGCCGCAGGCGTGACATTTTGTGTTGCGGTCTTCAACGATCTAGCGATGAAAGGCATATACCACAGTGAAGAGAAAGTTGTCAGGTATCAAGTCGTCATCTTTTCCGATAACTTTACCGCAACTCTTTAAAATACGTAGGATCTCTGTATTGTGGTGCTCACATCCCCATCCCTTACACACCACTACCGGTTTCTGGCTGTTTGCCGTCATCAGGTGGATACAGTAATATCAGGTTCAGTGAGCCCTGAAATAGTGGTATAGTGGTAAACAAAGTTAAACTTTTATGCCACTGTTATATAGGGTTCTTAAAAAGAACCACGATGTTCAAATACAGAATCACAAAGTGATTCCTCACCAAGCGCTCGAGGTGCATATAAAAGACCAATGTATTGTTGTGCTCACATCCCCATCCTTTACACACCACTACCGGTTTCTGGCTGTTTGCCGCCATCAGGTGGAGACAGTGAGAACCCTATATAACAGTGGCATAGAAGTTTAATTTTGTTTACGTAGAATCTCATTTTACGCATTTCGTATTCGCTCTCTTGACGTTAGGCCTAACCTGATCTCTCACAACATCCTCTCTTGTATCTTACCCAATCTCTTATACTGCATTCCTGCAATTTTTCCCGCACTCCTTTCAAAAGACTTTTTTTGTTAATAAGACGTTATAACAAAATTATTTATCGCGAAAGTTCAGTCTCATTCCACAGCATCTTGAAAATTATTATGAAACAACATTTTTCTTCTTGTGCTCGACGTAATAACAATATTCTCGACGAAAATTCCCACCCATCCACAGCACGCCAAACTAGCCAAATTGTTCTCTTTTTCTACAACTCAGTCTCGAACATCAATACATCAGCGATCTGTTATCCCTTTCGCCTTACTCGTTACACTATACGTCGTTCCCACATTATTCTGTCGTTTTCTGTAAAGCTGTATGCTTTTCAGTCCATTAAAAATCAATAGAATTTAATTGAAACAGATGTTTCTGTAATCATCAAACAATCGCGAAAACATTTATCTCTTTAATATTTTGGGATAGTGTACCGTACGTCTTTTTCATTATGTTGAACATTAACGTGTAGCTGGAATTAGGGATATTTTAGAATAAAGCATTTTCGGGTTGGTCATACCAACCTTATCCAACGGTGGCATACAAGCGCCAACCTTGTTTACAATTCCTCCTTCTTTGTTTCAAGGTATGCGAATCGTGGTCGTGATTTTGAGAGTAATTTTCCTCTTCAGGTGTAAGTTATTCATATGGCTATCAGTATTCTAATCTCGCAAGCCAATCGAATAACTTTCCGTGATTCCCGCACTGTGTTTCGACTTGACAAGCAGACGATGGGCCTAGAACTTCAATGTTTACAGCGAATAAAACGACCAATGTTCTCTACTCTTTTACAAACGTGGATTGTGTTCACTGGAAACCACATTGCAAGTATCATTTTATGCTCGTTGTTTTAACCCATCGAGCTTAATTAAGGCCAGATGACATGAGCGGCGTCAGGCAACCAAATGTGACCTTCAAGCATATTCAGAACCAACCGCTTGTGTCGAAGTACTCAGAAAATCGCCAAGAAACCTCGTATAACGTTTACTTGAGGATGTAAACTGTTGATAATTTACAGCTAAACGCAAGACAAGCAACCCAAAACGCTTGCCGATCCCATAAGCATATTGCAATTGGTTGATACTCAATGCTTGAATCGTTCTTGTAGCTTTGCGAAGCTACAATTTTGTTACCCTCCATTGATCATACCTAACTAAACTTGAGAATCTCGCTGAAACTGCGGGAGACCTGATAAGGTCAACGGAAGTTATGGAATAGTGGAGCGGGTAAAGTTGTTGAAGGCGATATAACATGCACGAGGTTTGATCGATTGGCACATACATGTGCAGTCGACGTAGTGTTCACAATGGAAGGACATAGAGCGTGAAGCCATTTTTGGAGAGAATACGATCAAATAAAAAGATCGAGATGATCAGATTTCAAAGAAAACAGTACTGATGAGTGTAATGGAAAATGTTCGCGACCGATCAGGGAATCATAATCATGAAAAAAGAAAGTAGAGGTGGTGGTGCTGTGCAGTTGATATTGCGATCGCGCCTGTCTACCTTAATGAGTGCAGAACCCACCATGGGCTGTGCAGTTCTTAACCAACTTAGGAATGAAATTTAAGCTTGATCTCTGTTTGTACTGACACCCTTGGTCTGACGAAGCTTGTGAGTCAGAAGCGAAACGTTACCAATAAACTACTCTAACCGATTCATTACAAACTTTCTGTTTTCATGATTGCTGATGGGTGGTTTACGGTTGCATATAACCAGTGTGTGCCAAGCCGTCACATGACATAAGCCGTTAAAGTCCATAAATAGTAATAGTGTCGGTGTCGCATGTCTTCCGGTGTGTGGTTCCAGCTATCAGATATCGCAATGGCAAGTTACACTTCAGGATGTCTCAAAACCGTGTTCAGTATACATCTTCTTGGAGTGTTTGCTCATCTTGCCTGCTGTCAAGTGGAGTGACGAGGAAAGCTTCCTATGATGCATGGCAATGAAGGCGCGCAACGAAGCTGTCATGATAAAGTTCTGTTCCATGTCTGTTCCATTCTATGGGTAGTCATCTCGTCCGAGATAGAATCCGTGGCTGTTTAAGTCTCGTCCTTCCCTATCGTTTAGTATTCTATGTGTTTGTCGGTGTATAACAGTTGAGAATCCGATACATGCGATTGGTGTAATGCTGTCTCTGATGATGATGATGATGATGATGATGACGACGATCATGATCATAGGCTGCTGTACACACGAAGTGACATTGACTAGAAAACAATCCCAGGTAGTGTTCAGCTAATCAAAAGCGAATGTTAACGTGAAGAAGACCAACAAGACGGTATTTATTGCTATTTGCTCGGCAAGGATCGATTTCAAAATTACAATGAATACCATTACAAGTGGGTTTCGTATCTCGAAATAATCAAAGAGAGAAAACGCGTAGTTTGTTTGAGGGTACCAAAAGGCACTCGTGGACTAAGCACTTTTAACGAATACACCAATGGGATAAATATTAATAGCTAGACAATGAATACGAAGCGTGTGTTCATATCTCCACCATTAAAAGGTAAATAACGACAAGCAATTTCTTGTCAAGTCTAGCTAAAATGTTCCTATTAAAAACCCGCGAGATGTATTACCCACAACTTATGGTCACAGAGGCCTAAATCCATGAACAAATAATCCACAATCGTTTAAAAAGGCTAAAACAAAGCTCAAAGATTGCAGCTGGTGAATGCGAGCTTACTGTTACCCGGAGTTGAGTTGAAAACCCCTAGCACCAAACTCACGAGAACGGAGACTGTTAAGTAAGTAAGCAGTAAGTAAGTAAGTAAGTATGTATGTACCTAACTAAGTAAGTAAGTAAGTAAGTAAGTAAGTAAGTAAGTAAGTAAGTAAGTAAGTAAGTAAGTAAGTAAGTATGTAAGTAAGTAAGTAAGTAAGTAAATCCGTGCTACACTTGTTAATGAAACACAGGTTGCTGTTGCGAAAGGCAGGGCTCCTCAGCAATATAGGATATTTGTAGGTCGTTCAGATGGTATTCGCTGAGCTTGCATAATTGTTGTAAGAGGTTTCGTCAACCGGATTGATGACATCATCAGCAGAACTTATTTCGAAGTGAACGAAGCTATAGTTTCGATAGGATTTCGAGGGTGGGGGCTAGACAGAAGCCCGGGATGATGTCGTCAGATCATTTCAGGTCAGTAAGTGGCAGGTGGAGAGCATGTGGCCAATCATCACATTTCCTTTTCATCGTCCAACAATAACCTCGTTTCACTGCGCACGCACGTACCCACATCGATTGTGTCTCGCTTCATCCCTGAGGTCAACCTGTTCAACGCTAATCGCGTTCACTCATCGAATCCCACAACACAAGTGAAAAGGTGTTTATTACGCACAAGACAAATAACGAAACACGCATATCCTGTATAGGCAAACAAACAATCACAACGGTGATCCTCAACGTGTCTGCCCCGGTTGTCACTGATTTGTCAGTCGATTTCGTACCAACCGGGACACTTCAATCCATCGCCACGCAGAGCTCGTTTGACCGACAGTGACGCATTGCATATCGTTCGATTGTGGCTGACGTTGTCCATCTTCTCACACTTCCGAAGATGTTGTCGCTTGAACCGTTTGAATGCAATCAATCCGAGACCCGAAATATTACGTGTTCTCAATTGTCACCGTCGATCTTTTCGGCGCTTCTTGCTCTTGTGTTGTGTCGGAAGGTAGACTTCTGCATATCATTCAAAAGCTCGTGGTTAGCGCACATCGCTAATGCACTTCACATTTTCACCACAAGGATGTCAGGCAGCTCGTTCGTTACCATTCGCACTTTCTTTGCATTGTCGATAAATGGGATTGGCCACGACAGGTTCGTTGTTTGAGCACGGCTCCAGCGTAGTGAATGAGAAGTCAACAGGTTTCGCACATAATGTTTATTCCGTTGATTTTTAATCACTTGACGCTCACACCTGATACGGATTATCGGCCGACTTCTGGTTCATTATGCATTTATTATGCAAGCATCTCAGGTCATCCCATCATGAGTGACAGGTTTCCAACTTCAGGCCTTTGGTCACCACTTTTCGGGTCTTCATGTGATTATTGGCCATTCTGTTCACTTCCTGCTCTTATTGCACCAGGGGGGATTCGACTGACCTGGACGAGCTGCGAATGTACGCCGACTATTACGGCCTGCGTTCTCTTGGATGTGCGGGTGAATTGAGGTTGCTATTGAAAGCCACGTTTTACGGAATTCTCGCGTCAGAAGGTTGTTTTTCTATGTACTATATTCACACTGCCCCGACTGAACTGATGCTGAAGTAGATCCATATGTACTGAGATCAATGAGCAATGGTTACCGTTAACTGGTGTTTATATATCTTTGACCTGAGGTTGTCCGACCGGTTTGTCCGACCATGCAGATGATATTCGACTGCTCTTCTTTTGCAACTTTGTCTTGCTTGTTTTTGAAATGGCTACGGAGGGTTCACGTTTGCTTGCGTGCGACTTGCATTCCAATTTGACGAAACAACAGCACCGAGGTTTTGAGAAGACAATAAGAGGATTCCAAAGCAAGGGATACCTAAGGAGCTTCCTATTACGCAACAAGGTCAAAGGGCTCCAATGAAGAAATACTAGTGAAAACATAATCACACTCTCTATACCGTATGTTGAACACTTCTCTTAAATTCCACCCAGAGTGAACCGGACACTTGGAATGGAATGCGATATAAACCAAGCGAAATTTACTCAGAAAAGTAGTAGAGGCCTACACAATTGCATGCTAATATTGCGAAAACAACAAGGTCTGATCAACCTTCCCCATGGGCACAATACCCCATGGACACCAGATAGAAGTACAACGAATATCATTGACATGAATTGCATATCGTTGACTGAGAAAGGGCAAAGATAGGCACCAAAGGAAGCAATCGACGTCAGCGGAATTCCTTGAAGTATGGCTCTCAACACCAACCCGAAATTAACCATCACCTCCAATCTGCTGCGATTTATGAACCTACGAGAAACCACTCAGAGAGAAGACAGATTGTTGTTGTTGGTGGTGGTCGATGTCGACCATGGATGTACATCACAATCGCATGAATTTTCATGTTCTACAGCTTTTTGAATGACTAAACAGTCCGATTCGGGAGGAACAATTTCTCCCGAGGCGCTGACAACGATAGTCAAAACTCGGTTGTATTGCATCAGTTGCACACCGGCGGCGTGATCTGCGTTCAGCATCCAAGAGAATACAGATCTTCCATCGAGTAACGAGTAACGAGATGTTTCTGCAGACGACGCTTTACACAATGCCTCCAATGTGAGCGGTCAAGAGCAAGTTCTTCCCAAGTCGCGGGGTCAATGCCAAGAGCTTTCATATCACTTTTGCAAACGTCTTTGTACCGCAAGTGCAGTCTGCCCAATGGTCGACTTCCTAATTGCAACTCAGACAGATTAGGAACTCGATAAACTTAAGAGAGTGATAGAGAAAGGACAGACCGAGAACTCATACTGGCACAAGAACGCCGATTATAAATCACTTTACAAGAAGTTGTCATGACGATGTTTTGTAACCTAATGACGTAGCATTTAAACATTCATGGAAGCTCTGTGAGAAATTACTGAACAAGAATAAGATTAGTGTTGCTCATTGTGAAGTCATTGTTTCGAATGAAAATGAGGTGTAAATGAAATATTATTTGTTACGTAGTAAACTATTGCTACTAATGAACAGCAAATGTGAATCCACATGTGCTATCATTCCTGGATGCTTGCTCATTACGTAGCCAAAATCCCCAGAGTTAGGAAATTGAATATGATTATTGGTTGGTGAATTCCCTTTGAATACATGTAAACTAGAAAATTAGCGTTGTTTTGTTTTGTTAATCTGTGAGAGTCAATACCAAATGCCTCGGATGTATCCTAACAGTCGCGTTGCCTAGAAACAGGCAACGCCTAGCAATCAAGCAATGTTCTTTTGCCCAGATGCTTTAATCTGTACATCGACCAGTTTATTTTGGTCATTCTCTTTTATTTTTTTATCAAGTGGATAGCCAGCTAAGCGCTCGGTGATCCAGACGACCATCAGGAACTCGCGATCAAACTCTTCGAAGGTTATTGATTAAGAACATGTAACAATTACGGAAACATGGACACCATGTCTTAAAATGTCTGCTGTCAGTCCAGGAGATTCAAGGTTTATGGTGAGAAGTCAATACCATAGGATATACGTTACTTTAATGTTTACGTCCATGAGCTTCAAAGGAAGAGCGAAAGTAATTCCAATTGTGACATGGAGAGAGGAAATTTCGATCGGAAATATGTGTTATGTGTGTAAGGGATTCTAGTAAACTGTAGACAGCGCAGTATTATTCAACATAGCAGATCGTAACGTTAGTTTGTAGAACATTTCGTTTGACAATGAAACCATTTCTAGCGGTAAGCTGTTCCATAAAAAGCATACACGGACTGCGTAAATGTTACAGTGATCTGAGATAACCCCAGAGAGTATTTTCCAAGATCATACAGATCTTCCATCGAGAAACGAGATGTTAAAGAATTACAGGATAGAAAATATAATACTTGTATGCCGCTGTTGAATAGGGTTCGTACAAATGTCATGATGACATTTCTTTGTCTACCGCGTGCACGCAGACGTTCCGTAACGTTTGTGAAATTGTCAAATAGCGGAGATCGAGCTGCGCTGCAAAAAGTATGTTTTGCGATTCTAGGTGATGAACAATATTCTCAGTTACTACGCACCCTAGAACGTTGAACAGCTTAGGAATTAAAACATATCCACTAATACTTGTCGTTTAGAGCATCCGTCTAGCCCGGAAAGCAGTAGATTATACCCGATGACTCAGTCATTCTGACTTCAATTAAAAGCTACACCAGATATTATTCTCCAATTTGACGATGGTATCGTGAGTCTTTATGTACTGGAGACATTCCTGATGATATAGAACTATACCACTAGCTATTCGGACGTTAGCTCAGGCGCCAATACATCTGTCAACACAGGTCAAGGGTGAACAAGCCGATTCAAAATCCATAAATCCTATCCATTTCAAAGATACGTTATATACAGATAGTTGATAGTCAGGAATACGTTCCGGATAAATTTACTTGCAAGTTTTGCTGCCAAAGACTTATTTTAAATGGCACTGTCCAGAGGTAGTCACGAGAGCCCTTTATACTAGGAAGGTTTAAACGAATAGTTAAATAAACTCAAAATAAATGTCAGTAGCCAACCGATAGTTTTAAAAATGATTTTATCTATCTTTTGGACTTCTACTGGGTCGACCAGCGTCACTTTACCAAGTGATACACGTCAGTAATGCCTATATGTTGTAGAAGTTGCTATGAATTTTCAATCATCATTGCCAATGATAATGCTCGTAATATATATGCTCCGCAAATGATGGCAATCGGGCAGACTATGATCTCACTGATTGAAGTGTGCAAGGCGGTCTTAATTCTGTCATTAACAATTTTTATATTGTTAGTCGTTGTTCTTATTGATATAACTATGACTACAATAATCAATACTCAACTCAATCTTCATTCTACCAGCAAAGACGAGCTCAATTATGAGCAACACAAACTCCAGTAGACAAGACATTTCACCAGCAATGAATAAGTCTTGATCCCATGGCATACAATGTCTGTTTCATGTGGAATGCGCTACCAGAAACTAGTTTCAACGCTCTCAGTGTCGAGACACCCATTCAAAACTTGACGGCAGCTTCGCATCAACCCACCATAAGTATTCAGCTCGAATATGCGTGACAGGACAGGATTATTTGTTATTTCTTTTTCATGAACGAATGTGTACTATGTTATGGTAATTGTGAAGCTATGTGCTGTTTGTCACCATAAAAGTTTTGAATCTTAAAGGTTCAACAAGATTTACCCATGTTCTAGGGGCTACAGGCCACATTATTCTGCGAAATTCGGTAGCCACACCGAAACAGTGCATATAAACCGTTTTGAGGAACGTTGCCTCTCACTTAATGAAGCAATGTTTTAGCTCAACCAAGATTGCCACATGTAAAATTCGTCGTTTGCGAGACGGTCAAATTAGCACAGAATCACTGGATCGAATCTACTCAACTTCGTAGAGCATAAGTCACATAGCCAAATCAATGCTGATTTCAACCAACTTTGATACACGCTAATCGAGCAAAACTGCGAAACTCATCGCTCAAGTCTGATGAGATTCCGTGATAAAATCACTACAATAAAGATACATTCAATGTGAAAATCGCTACATTCACCGTACTAATTTTCTCTAGGGACGAAACTTCCAATTGCACGTGTTGGAAAGCAGTGGGTATACACTCGTTTTAATTTAGATATTTTGAAATTAGCGCGAGAATTATGAGCGGTTATAAAGGTATCAAGCTGTTAAAGAGATCATTGCAGTTCAAACTGGACTACAAAGAATATTCCCCTTGTTACACGGCCATTTTACACTACAGAGTGGAAGTGATGTTGACCAAAGGTAGACTTTGCCATTGTTACAACGCTTCCTTAAACTATTCTGATGACAACAAACAGCCAGAAGCCAGTTGTGATGTATAAGTGCGGGCAATGTGAGCAACACGATGCGTTTTATCACTCTAACATTCAATAAATGGCTGAATGGGACTCACTATGCCGAAATAAACCAACATTGGCGTCAAAGATTCAACAAGTGTATGGTTTGTCCATTGTCTTCAATTTTCAAATCTTGTAACCTCCTTATGAATGCGGATGATACATAATCTGCTTTCATCCCTAGTTCACATATTTTTCGTTGCATGGCTTGGCATAGATGAAAATAACATCCAGTCACTCTTGTGGATGGGAAGTTTGAGTGAAATACATTCATAGCTGCACTTTTAGTCAGTTAAATGACATCTGGTGCTGCATTCGGCGCCATATCTAGCAACACACTAAGTAACTTATTATAAGTAATTGCTGTTTTGTTTTGTAAAAGACAGTAAATTGCTGGTGGTGTGACGCCTTCAGCATATTGAAAATGTATATTGTATAACTTGTAGAAAAGCGAAGGTACAACCTTGAACGTTCCATCAGCAAACCACATATTGCTAAGAGACAGTGCACCAACCAGGCTTCGATCACCGACGATAAAAAATCATGCAGCAAGATATATCTGTATATATTTGGAACATCAAATATGGCGTCACTTGGGAGGGGCGGGAGAATTCATGTTGGGTCTTTCCTTCTTATATAGTTTTGATGCCTGTTGAATGTCCGCGAGATAGCACTTTTTGAGGTAATGCCATTAGAGTGCCTAATGACAGACCGGATGTGAACGAAATCCGTGAGGCAGAACATTAATGGACTGGGGATGAAGTGACTTTTGGATTAAATGTCTTGAGATTAAGTGTCGGTGATTGGGTGTCTTGCGAATAATTGTCTGGCGATTAAGTGACCGGCCACCAATGTATTTTCTAAGTTATTTGTAGGTTGTTCTTGGTCTCTTTTGGTCGACGTCGACCATGAATTTTCATCACAATCGCATGATTGGTTCATGCTTCACAGCTTTTCGAATAACTAAACAGTACTAATCGGGGACGACAATCTCTCCCACAGCGCACACAGCGAGAGGCAATGCCGGAAAGATCAGCTGCAGTTGTTCAGCAGCTGAGAACAGCATCTGCTCTTCCCCAGCTTGCAGATGGCGCTTCACACAGTACTTCTAAAGTGAGCGGTCGAGAACAAGTTTTTTCCAACTCGCGGGTTCAATGTTTAGAGATTTCATATCTCTTTTACAAACGTTTTTATACCGCAAGCGCGATCTACTCAATGGTGGATCTCTTGATTTCGCCATAGAGTAAAGCCTGAGAATACGACCGCTTTCCATTCTGTAGACGTGGCCAAGCCAGCGTAGGCAGTGTTCAGTAGAAGAGCTTAGTTTACAGATATGAAAATCAATATTCATGGAATACAATTCGATGATGTTATAGAGTAAGCTACCATATCAAGACCTCGGAATCCAAAATTGTGAAGAAGCCACATAGAAAAATTGAATTATGCAATAGCTTTTTTCGAATTTTAAGCTCATTGTTAATGTTTAAATAAAAAAGAAACATGGGACACAATCAAACAAAATTAACGAGATATTAACAATATTAACAATATTAACAGTTCAATGACGGCATACTTTTGACAAAGATATATAAAAGCGAATGAGATCACGGAATGCAGATATAATTACGCGCTTACAAAGCGATTTCGATATATTGAACAGCTGGTCAGAGCGAAACAAATATCTATTCAAATTCAGAAAGTGTAGAATGTTGCAAATAGGCAAAGATTTCCCATTCTTATACAACCTTGGATCGAAACAACTGGAATGGACAACAAAAGAGAAGGACCTCGGTGTATGGATTAGTGGAAGTCTTAAGAATAGCATGCAATGTGAAGCAGTGTACAACCGAGCTAGCCGCATGCTAGGTATGCTTCGGCGTATTTTCGGACATTTTTTTCCGGGAATCATTCTCCATGCTCATAAATACGTATATTAACCCGGTGATGGATTACGCAGTGCAAGCTTGGGCACCGTGGCTACAAAAGGACATCAAGCTGCTCGAGAGGATTTATCACAGAGCAACTAAAATGGTTGACTGTCTCCGCAACCTACCATATAAGGATTGACTGGTTCAACTTAAATTGGATACACTGTTTCGCAGAAGGGTTCAATTGATCTAATCCTAACCAATAAAATAATGAACTCAAAGATGCACCCTCTGAGGCATCTATTTCGTCTCCGGTCAAGCCATACCACACGAACTCACCCACTGTCATTTGATATTACACACTCCCACCGGAACTGCCGTTGGCTCTTCTATTCGGTGCGCGTTTGTTTCTTATAAAACTCCCTACCATCAGATGTTGTACAATCATCCAGTGAAAGGAATTTTCAAGGACAAATTGGATATATTTACTGCGTGTAATTCCACCATACTCCCGTTTATATAACACATCTTTCTCCAAACGAATATGTTTTCCATCATACCGCGACAATACATGACATTTTTGTCTAACAAAAAACTGACGAGTCTTCCTAATGCCTCAATTTATTTTTGTATATATCAATTATATATATAATAGTATAATAATATTATATATCTATATAATATACTAGATAATATATATCTATATATATATATATATAATATATATCTATATATATATTATATAGATATATATCTATTAGATATCTCGTATATTAGTATCTCTCTATATATATCTAATATGATATATCTCTCTATCATATCTAATATCTATCTATATCTATACTCATCTTACTATATCTCTCTATTGCTTGTCCTTATACGAATATCACGTGGTGTTGTACAGCTATAACAAAAAAAAAACACAAACAAACAAAAAAACAAAAAAAAAAAAAAAAACATCAACAAGCTTTTTTATACCATTAATTATTGAATCTTCAATCTTGAATCTAGATGGTTATATGCTGTGTTTTGATAGAGTAGTAAAAAGAAAAATGAGCTTTCAGCAAGATCATTGTGATTTGGGTGGGAGTTACCAAGAAGAAGAATATCTTTAATAAGTCGACCACTAAATGTAAAGTGTTGTACAAAAACATTCATTTGCATTCATTTCCATTACAAACTCGCCACGACAAGTTTCTTGCTGTTTACATTCATCCGGTAGCGGCAGTACGATCAAGATTCGCATGCGCTCAAAACAGTGAAAGAATGAAAAATATGTTGTGCTTGTAAGCCACTGTTGGGTAAAGTTGGTACGACCAACCTTTTCAATAATATGTGCCAAAACACATGTAGATAAGGTTAAACACATTGCCATAAACAAAAATGCTCATTTACATACATATCAATCACACATATACCCCACAACCTTTGTTGTTTCATTATCATTTCGAAAATGCTGATAGAGGAGAGAGCAAACAAATATTTTTGTGCAACGTCTAATTATCTTGAACTCTTTTGAACAGAGAGCGGGAAAATTGCAGTAGAGCAGTATAAAAGACGAGGTAATATACCAGATAGTCTGATGTAAAAGATCGGTATATACATAACACTGATTAAAGAAGCATGCTTATTAAGAAAGTCTACGAAATTGAGCGAGTATAAAATGATGAATGCATGGTATGTTATCGTAAATGGTGACTCATGGATAATCGACTAGTTTCTATTTGCTAAAGTACATTGAGGTAATTTTGGATAACTGTGAATTGATACACGGAGCATCACGTCTGTCATTACTCACATTAGGGAACACAAGTTCTAAATCATTTTTGAAATTTAAAAGCAAGAATCATTTTTCAGACCACACAATATTTTCATCTAAGGTAATTAAGAGATTATCTGGATGGTTGTTTATAATAACAGCACACCCATTGGCCACATCATCAGCGTATTCGAAATTAAAATTTAAGAGCGGTTTCGGAAGAGCATATAAGTATAGTAAAAATAATTGAAAAAGGGTTTTCACAATTAGGAGGAAAAAGACCGCAGTCAATGGAGTTAAAATTATTGAAGTCGCTTTATTATGTATCCACATGATCACATGACAATGTCGTATATTATATACACAATTTTCAGTAGTTCTACGAGTTGCGCACGCTCTACGCGGTTAAACGCTTTTGTGCACTCAAGGACGCATACGTTAGCAGTTGATGATCTTTAGTCGATTTTGTGTAAATCTATGTGAATTTAGAAACTTGATTGAGAAAAAACCATTCAAAACTTTGCAAGCTAGATGAAAGACTTTTAGCGACATCCGCTACAACATCGAATTGTATTTTTAGATTTCGCTGAACTGTTCTTTGAACGCTATTCGTCATCACATCCGAAGAACATATGGCGGTAAAGAACGATTATTTTTCATATCACGACAGATGAATTGAAGAAAAAACACAAAACCATTTGTTCTTATCCTGACGTAATCGATCGACTTGAATTTAACGAATGTATTAATCTCGATTGGCTCTCAATTTTCACCATTTTGTGCATTAAAATATTGAGCTGACAAAAGGTTCCTTTATTAAATAATGAACAGCACACGCGTTACCAAGCTTGGTTACTTTAGAACATTGTGAATGGCTTCCATGTAGTTATAAAAAAGTACAGTTGAACGGCTCAAAGATGGCTAAATTTTAAATTGCTTAGTCCTAGATGATTTTCTACCACAGCTGGCTTTTACTCTAACAAACTTTGTTTGGTATCATGTTTATTCCCGGTTTGTTTCATGCATCGTGCTAGTTCTAATTAATTTTAGTATGCTTCTGATGAGAGTTAAGAGAATAAAGTTTAAAGACGTATGACAAGAGAGGCTTTGAAAAAAGACATGATACTTATTCTGGTCTGAAAGTTGACGATACACCATTGAATACGTGTTCGACTAGAGGTACGTAGGCTGTTTCGAAAGTATCGGCGTTAATACTGAAACAATCACTCGGCATTCTTTGCTGCAAATCGAAGGTTTTGATGGCAAATCATTTCGCATTTTGTTCTTATGATGATAATTTGTAAGTGATAATCAGCAAAGTGGCCTATTCAAGGCCATATAATGAGAATGAGGACAGTGCTTCATTCGAAATTTTAGAAGTTACCTCTTCAGAAGAGTGTTTAGAAAATCACGAACACTGTACAAGTTACACATAGAAGAAACATATTCGCATAAAACCTACACATGATATCACCGAGATAATTTAGACCGTAATCGTTCTATAAGCAGTTCCCTCTGGCAAAGGTAACGTGAAGCAATAGGATAAATGACTTCCGATATGATGAAGTTTTAGAAGGCAGTATGATGTGTTTTGAATGGTGTCCGGTCACTCAATTGTCAAACGATTAATTGCTGAAACTTAATCACCAGACATTTAACCCCCAAGTTTATCAGCAGTCACTTAATCTTCGGTCATTTAATCCCCAATTTGATAACTTCTGATTTTTAAAACGTCAATCTTTCCGTAGTTGAGTATCGCTGAATTGCTTGAGATGTCATACCATGCAACAATAATTAAGTGAACTAGGGATGAGAGCAGATAAATAGGCAGAAGATGATTTACTTCTCATGTTTGTGCCGTTGAATGATGCATTACAGTCACTCTTTTCTTGCCAACATCCCACCATGTGGACATTTCTTAACGGTTTGCGAAAGGATTGCCGACAGCATACGGTCTCAGTTCTTCGAGCAAGTGCTTGGGTTCATAGCAAACGGAAAAAAAAGTATGCTGAGATATGCGCATTCTTCAGAAGTTATCAAACTGACTGACTGAAGATTAAGTGACTGGGGATGAAGTGACTTGGGGGTTACGTCTGGGGATCAAATATCTGGTGATTCAGTGTCGACGATTAAATGTCAGTAAACCGTTTTGAATGGGTCTTGTAGTAATATTCACTGTTATCAGCTTCATTGACAAGTTACAAAATACAATACTAGTTTATAATAGCATTACAAAAATTCAGATTGATCAGCTTTGTCATGCCGCTCAAGCAGTATTTCATCCGTCAGAATAAAAGATTGTGGATGATTAGAATGAATGCATTGTTAAATTCATGTCTCATTTATTCAACACTTTGCATAAATGAGTTTCAATCCAGAAAAAGTTCCTAATAAAGTCCTCAATAAATTTTTAAAAATTATTTTCATTTTTAAATAATTTTCAATCATCTAGAACATGGGATTCAATTCACGCACATTTGTGTCGTTTTGTTTGATACAACTATGCACACGCACGCCTCAACGAATCGTTGACATCTGAAACATTCACGTTATCCACAACCTACAATCGCAAGATTCCAAATTACTTATCTTAATTATCTCTTTCTTACTGGCAAGCAACATTACTCCCATTTATAATAAACTAGCAATACGAGGGAAAATTATTCAACAGAAAAAGAATATTATTAATATTTAGTTACCCGCAACGCGAAGCATTCAAAGGAATATATAAGTCTGTAATCTAATAAATATTTCATAAACACGTGTTTTCAATATTCTATTACACTATAAGTATATCCATGGAATTATACTTTAAGGATATATATTAGAATTACAAAAATAGTACCACCGACGTGATTCGGAAACTCAGCCTATTAATAATAGTTTATAAATAGATGGATTGATACACAAATTAGGTCTTGAATAGCTGGAATAGCGTTATAAGAAAGTAATATCATAATATGATGCTCATGGAGAGAAATAACTGTTCATTTCGGATCTGAAAACCAATTCATGCAACTTGTGGATAAGATATTGCCTGTAATCACGGCGAAGCTGAACAACACTGGACAGGATTTCTTTAACTGAGGTTCTCCTGGAATATGTTGCTAATATAAAAAGATGCGGCTTACAAGGGTTTGAACCCCTGTCAGCTATCAAGAAACAGAAGAAGAAACCAAGTACGAAATGATAATCTTCATATTAACACTCGAGTAAAAAATTGGAGTCATAGTGAGTTAAACATATCGCTGAAATAAATATTCAAACTTTAAGCTGCTTTATACAGTTTCTGTTTCTATTAAATAATGTTTAAAATCAAATATCGATTAAACAATTGCGTCAAAATAGATATAACCTATAAAAATATGAAAAGACTTTATGAAGCTGCAAAACGTAACAACTGCACTTAATTTAGATTACTAAAATGATTTAAATGGAGTGACATACTGAGTGAACCATGTAATGCAACCCGATTCAATCAGCTGAACCGGAGCCAAAGATATACGAAAAGTAATTTGACTGAAGGTCACAAAGTTAATGTAATACCGAGATAGACAAACAACTATTAGACCAATTTAATCATTTCCATACTGCCAGAGAATATCAAGTTTTAATAATATACGTGCCGATATTATTTTGATTGAATTAAGTATTATTGAACAGACGTTAGCTGTACGTTCAAATTGTTTATATTCTCCATGCTCATCCAAAAACACAATTCGGATTTTTTTATTTTCATTAACATTGCTCATAATTGATCATGAAATAATTGCGATATACAGAGTTTGTCGGATTGATATAACAATTTATAGCAGACTGATGATTCTGATGAAAACTATGTCCATATGCCAAATGAGTTATTGTTTCTGCCAGTCAATGCATTATGCTCCGTTCATAGTTCAGTTCAGTTCGCTTGGCACAGGCCTGTAAATGGCTGATAAGCCAATCAAGCGTGAAGAATTTTTGTCGGTGGAAAGCCTCAAAGGAGCGCCCACTACTGCCAAAGTTGGTTCATTGTTTTCTGGTATCCTCGTCGTATGCGATGGAACGTCATGTGTTTTCCAGGCCGTCCGTCGGTCCCAGTATTTGTAGCTGCGACTGAGAAAAACGGAAAGGGTTTCTCTTCACTAAGCCGGTAAGAGGTTTGCTATGGATAATTAGTGCGTACATTCAAAACGTGACATTTAAAACGAGTCATTATATAACAGCATTTTTTTATGTGATCAAAAATTGCCAAAGCGACGTGTATATTCATGGAAAAAATCTGGTAAAAGCTCGTGCCACAATTCATTCAAAAGCATTTTGTATGCACCTACTGATATACAAGCCATTAGTTTCTCAGTCAGCTTATTCCATAGGCAAACAACTCTTTCTCTGATGTAGAGCTTCCTGAGATTCAGAAGTCTGTGGTTTTTGCGAGCTTCAATTGATGTCCTCTAGTCGAACGGTTGAACGCTCTGGAGACCCGGTTTTGACAACCCTTATCGCCTAAGCCTTTCAGAATTTTAAATGTTTCCATTATGTCACCCGTAGACGTCAAATCCGAAGGGAGCAAAGACTTAAAAAAATTAGACGTTCTTCGTAGGGTTTCCGAAACATACCTTCAACCATTTTGGTAGCCAGATGTTTGAAAATTCTCTAGTAGTAATATGTCTTTTTGGAAGAAGGGGCTCCAGACTTGCACGCAGTGTTCTAAAAGCGGCCAGACAATCGCCGTATATATAAAGGGAAGAACAATTCCGGCGTTCTTCATATCAGATTTAAGCCTAAATAGTTTTACTGTAGCTCGTTGTGCAGCTGAGGCACATTGCCAACCCATTTAAAGTCCGCTGTTACGACTCTACCCAAATATTGAACCCTGTGAATAGATTTAAAGTCGATCCTGCGGTTATTCGCAGTTAGTGTAATTTCGTTGACTGTTGCAGACAACAGATGACGGAATGACAAGCACTGCTGCCAAATCTACCTACCTAAAGGCACAATAAGAAAAAAACGTTTTGACAGTGGCGGTTGCTTCTCTGCAGCTTTCTACGGAAATAAATTCTAGATGCTCGATTGGCTCGTTAGATAGTTACTATCCTGTGCAACTGAACTGCAACTGAATTTGCATCTTGAAATTGCGCGGTGCATTCAACTTGGTTGTATTTCCCACGCTCTGTTAAAAAATCAGAACGAATTTTGTTATTCTGTGAAATTGCTGTAAAACAGACTAACTATTTTACTATATTATGAAAAGCAACCCGTTTATTCTATTACCTACTGATTTCTTACGCTTGTGATAAAATCAACCTATAATTTTTCTGGTACATTTTCGTTACTCATGCTTCTCACTGTCAGACGGGTACAAATAATGCTTGCCTCGACGGCAATTGCTGAAAAAGTGGCCAGGGCATTGAGTGCACAGCTTGCCAGCGCTGGGCTTACCCTATCTGCTGTGGTATACATAAACCTCACTATGGGATTTATGCAAAATACCGCTGGTTGCAACGGTATTGCAGCTGCTGCCACAAGGCTGCCACTGACACTACTTCTATTAATGAAAAACCTAACAATAGTGTAATCTTGCTAAGCTGGTCGAACGTCGTTCCCATTCAAACTTATGCATCTATTTTTGCGTGCAATTATGAGCCCGGGGACAACTGCAGCCAAGGCGAAGGTTGACAAAGTTAGTCAGTTACAAAATCATCCCAAGGAGGTCAATGTAAATAGAACTTCGAAAAAACATGCAAATAAAAGATCTGGATTAACTGCAGCCAAGGGAAAAGTTGAACAATTTAGCCAGTTTCCTTGTCCACCCAGGCAAGCTACCACTCGGCCAATTTTGGTTGAATTCAAATACCAGGCGGATCGGGATGCATTCCTGGCTAGGGCTGAGAATATCGCCAAATCAACGTAAGATGAACTTTACGTAAAGTCCGACAACCCTATGTCCCGGGATAGGCAAAGCAATTCTGATTCAAATAGGAGAAATTTAGCCGTAATAACACCTGTCATTCTGAAACCGGATGCAGCGCGAAACGCTACTCATTCACAGACGATCATATTGAACAGCACTTGCTACGAGTCTTGATGTCCGGCCCAAACGACTTTGATAGTCTTAGCGCGAATGACTATGGCACCCGAAAAAGTGATTCCAGTATTTGCTTCTCTACGATGGATGTGGGCTCAATTGTCAGACAACGGTCGATTAACTTAATGCTAGAGGTCGCCAAAACTGATGCTCCTGCTCTGAGTAGCACGGAAAAGCCGTGCAGCTCCCTCGGGTGATTCGACCGAAGTCCAAACATGATTAGTTTCAGAATCACGAATAACCAGTGACCTAATATTGTACACAAATGTATTTAGCATCAGGAATAAGTGGGCTGAACTTTCTCTCCATGCGTTTTCTGAGACCTGACTGTCTGCGTTTTATAAGGTGAAGATAAACAACAGCGAAGAGTATCTCGTCATAAGATGCAATAGACCTGGCGATAGAAGAAGCGGTGGCGATGCACTCCTCTTGGAGTATGGTTTGCACAGTATAGGTACAGGTATACCTCTAGCCATTGAAAACGTCCAAGTTGTTACGAGTATCCTGACTTGCTACATGTCACCTCTAGCAATTGCATGTGTCTACGTCACACCCAGTACAGCCCAACAAAAGATTACACAGCTTATTAAGACACTCGACGGTTTGTTACACTCAGATCTCAGCGTACTTATCTTGGGTGATTTCAACCTCGTAGACATATATTGGCCTGTCCCTGCATGTGTAGTCACCGAGCCATCAGAAACTTTACTCGAATGGCTCCATATTCATGCGTTGCACCAGCATGTGAGTGATCCTACAAGGTTTTGGCAAGGATGCACTCCATCTACTCTTGACTTGGTATTGTTGTCCCAGTTAGAAGCCATTAGGTATATAAGCACCTACCACCCCTCTGCAAAAGCCATCACGTAATGATAAGCTTCGAAGCAATATTGCTTATTCACAGACTTTTATCCAGTTCTAGACGCAATTTTGGGATTTTAGAATGGGGTTTACTACTGTAGACTTCGAAAACCTTCCCTTCAGTTATCTAGCGATCCCAATATAAGTGAAAAGAGTGATACAATTTGTAAGTATCTAAAGAGTAACAAGACAAGCGCGCTCCGCTGCAGTACGTGTGGAGACATCAAAGGCCTCTCTGGTGGCCTCTTCGTGTCCGTTTTTCTTCACCTAAACGGAATCGCCTATGGCAGCAATAAAAGCTATCCCTCATTTCTGGTTCTTGGGCCCGCAACAAAACCGATCGGAATGGTTGTGTTAAAGTACAGCGTTTGCTCAAACAGGATTTTGAGTTATCTTTAGCTAAGGATGCTGAATCAAATCTGAAAGTATTTTATAGCTACGCGCAGTAAAGAGCAAAACTAGGGAAATCATGGGAGATTTGAAACAAGAGGACGGGAAAGCATCGGATACCGACTTGTCTAAGGCGACTGACTTTTCAGGGTTTTTCAATAGCGTTCAACGACGGGATAATTCTTCAAATGCACTGTCTGGCCTGCTTAGCCTGACACCTGGCTCCCATGTATGAGATGAGTTTTCCTTCAATGAGGCTGAGGTGTATGACGCACTTATCCATGTTCGCGTCAACAAATCTGAGGAACCGGATGGTATCCACTCAATTATGCTTAAAAATCTTGCCTAAGTGCTTATTGAACCGTTTTGCAAGCTTTTTAAATTATGCCTGCAGCTGGGAGTGATTCCCAGTAAGTGGAAAGAAGCCTCACTCATGCCAATACACAAGAGTTTTTGCAGGTCAAATCTTGGAAACTATATACCTGTCAGCCTGAATTGCGTCGTCTCAAAAATACCGGAAAAACCATTGCCTGCCAAAATCGTTCAGCATCTTAGTAGGCTTTCTCTACTGAGTGTAACTCAACATAGGTTTCTTAATGGTAGATCCTGCCTGACTAATCTTAGTTTTCTCGATACTGCAACTACAGTCCTGGACGAAGAAAAGCCAGTCGGAGCGCTCTATTTAGATTTTAGCAAGGCTTTTGATACTGTGACTCACCGCCATCTAATAATCAAGCTAGCAGCAAAAGGCATACAGGGTAGTCTGCTTGCTTGGATAAAAGCATTTCTTACAGGTATAACATTTAGAGTTCGGGTTGGATCCATGGTGTCTAGCCAAATTTACGCGATCAGTGGGGACACTCGAGGTCCTCATCTATTCCTCATTTTCATTGATGAATTGCCGTCTGCCTTTAAGTGTCAGTTTTTCATTTTCGCGGAGGATGTAAAGTGCATCTGATCAACGGATGAAGATACCATGATGCAAGACTTTGAGCGGGTCATAAACTGGTCATACTAGTAGAAACTCCGACTGAACCTTAATAAGAGCCAACTCTTATCAGCACTGGGTTATAGGATTCCAGTCCAGTTGTCATAAAATTCTCGCAGTGTTAACGCTGCACAGTGTGTTACGTACTCGAAATTACTGGTTAGGACAGACTTCAAATGGGGAGACCAATGTGCCACTGCAGCTCAGCGTGCAGGCAAGGTAATTTTCCGGCGGAAACCAGTGCTATTGAGCAGAAGACTCGCTGTAATTCTGCCACTTTACAAAGCAGTAGTTCGGCCGTATCTCGAATATTGTGTTCACTGCAAAAAGGACATCCTGCGGCTTGAAAGAGTATAGCGCCTCGCAACTTGCATGATTGAGGGCCAGCGAGAGAAACCCTATGCTGAACTCCTGATGCCTCTCGATATTTTCTCCCTTAGACGCTGTCGCTTAATATGTGGCCTAATTGAAACGTTAAAGGTCATGAAAGGTTTAAGTGGCGTGCCAATGAAGGACTATTTACATTAAGTCCCGAGCTGGGCACCCGGGGGAATTCACTTAAAATTGCTAAGAAGCGATGTCGGATAGACTCCAGGAAACACTTTTCCAGTCTTAGGGTGGTAAACGTTTGGAACATTTTTCCAGAAGGCCTTATATCCCGCATTTCCGTCGTGAGTTTCAAGCAAGGTTTCGAACGCAGCTAGGGTAAGCTTTTACCTGAATACTTTCCCTAATTGCTACACGAGCTTCTATAGTTCACTATTTATCGTTATCCCGTAAATCGAGTAAATGTTAGAGTTTTCTGTTTTTTTATATACACAATTCTACTTCAGGTAACCTCTGATTGTGCTGGTGAAGAGAAACTGCTTTTAATTTTTCTAAAATCGGTTATAACGCAGTGCTCCCTAAATAATTTTTTTTATTCTTGAGTGTCAAGCCCTTGCAAGCCGCATCTCGAAAATCACCAACGTGTTCCAGTAGAACCTCAGTTGAAGAAATCCTGTCAAGTGTTGTACAGCTTCGCCGTGATTACAGGCAGTACCTTATCCACTAGTTGCTTGAATAAGTTTCCAGATCTTGTTGAAATAAACTCTTCGAGAAGCGCATTCCACAAGTTAACAATTCTTGTTTTTAATTTCAATTCTTCTTCTTCTTTCTTGCTTATTCTTTTATTTTTCTTTTATTTATGAATCCCCGTTGAGCTCCAGAGAAGAAACTTGAAGATTGATCATGTTTAACATGCCTTGGATTTCCAAGAATAAAATTTATTTATTTATTAGTGATTTACTCGTTTCAACTTGGTCGACTATCGACCTATGATCGCCCAGCGATCATGCATTCACCTGTGTCTCTTTCATGGATTACTGCAACGAACCTCGTCCTAAGTGATGCTTGATTACTGATCTAGGCCTGTTCCACCAACTCGTCGTAGCCCATTCATTGGATTTCTTAATGTTTCACCAGATCGATTTCGCATAGACCACGTTTTTAACTCAGTTGCATGCGCTGCAACGTCTTGCGAGCCACGAAAAGACCCTTTGTCGGAAGAACCCCAGATCATTTCTTTGCAGCCGAACACGCAAAGCCATTGCACATCGTAACTTGGCGTGGCTGTGTTACCGGAAAAGACGAAATCGAACTGATTGGGAAATGTATAAATCATTGCGAAATCGTTGCACATAGCTCAGCCGCCAAGACAAATGTTATTATGAAATGCACATCTGGAACAAGTTCTTGGATAACCAAAAAAGTTTGTTCCACTTTGTGAATCAGAGACATGTAGTTAAACTTGGAATTGCATCCCTAGTCAGCGCAAATGGTCTCACACCAACAGCCTCGGAAGCTGCAAACCTGTTGTTTGAACACTACTTATCCTAATAACATCCCATTTTTTCTTCTTTTTCACATGACGTACAGGAAATGTCGAAAATAATGTTTACCCCTGATGCGGTCCGCAAGAAGATTTCATGTCTACGGCGATACTCTTCACCAGGACTCGACGGCATCTACCCTAAAATCCTAAAAGTAGCCGCATTGCACATATCTCATCTACTTGACACGTATTTTCAACGTTGTATGGACTCCGCCACTGTCCCCCAAGCTTGAAAAGAAGGTGTTATCACGCCTATCTTTAAAGGCGGTATACGGTCAGAAACCGCAAATTATCGCCCCATCGTGCTTTTGTCGGTCATTTCTAAAGTCACGGAGAGCATAATCTCTAAAAACCTTGTTTCAAATCTCGAAACAAATCGACTTTCTCTGTAGAAAAATCTATGTTCATGTCTTTAAGATGTACAATTCCTGATAACTCTATCCTTCTTAATAGTAATCTTATTCAAATTATGGATTGCACACGTGATCTTGGGTTCAAATATTCAGCATCGCTTACATTCAACGAGCATATACATCACGTGATCTCGAAGGCAAAGCAGAGTGTTAATATGATTCATAAGTTCTTTACACTCCCACACTGTAAGTTAGAACTTTATAAACTTTTCACCATACCCCTCTTTGATTACTGTAATATAATATGTAGCAGTATAAATAAAACCGATAGCATCGTTTTGGAAAATGTACAACGTACTTTTACCAAATCAATCACCGGATATAGCTCGAATCAATTATATAGAGGAAGATGTAAGCAGCTCAAGCTAGAACCACTATGGTTCCGTAGAATTAGACACAACCTAATACTGTTCTTTAGAATAATATCTTCTAATAATATAGATATAAACTCATCTATTCGCTTCCCACAAGGTTCTAGATATAATTTAAGAAATCAAGATAACCTAGTGGAATTACCTAGATCCTGAACAAATGTAAAAAGTAACTTCTACCTAAATAAATACACTAAACTCAGGAATATTCTCCCGAAAAACATAAGACTTTGTACCTCACTATGTGATTTTAAATCTCATCTGAATTCATTTATCACAGTTGAAAAATTAATGAAACTTCTCAACCTAGACGTCTCATTAGATGAACTGTACAATCATGGCATTACTGGATATTAACAGTGATATCAGTTTTTCAACTTTCATAATGAACATTTTACTCGGTCCCTTAGTACTTATTTTTCAGATTACCTCTTTACATCCATGTGAAGCATTCCGGCTCACAAACGAGGCAACACTGCGACACCGAATCTTCTACGAACACCCACAAAAGACACTCTCCATTCAAAACATATATTTTGCCAATAAAAATGTGTTCCAACTGAACATTTTTGAAGATTCTGACTCTTCTAAATTCCTCACATCTTCGATGTTCCGGTCCATCGTTCTTTAATATTCTTCGTGTCATTTTTCCCCTCACCCGATTTTCCTTTCATACAATAACTGCTCATATATTGAATTTCTGTAAAACTGATTGATTATCATTTGCCTTAACCATTTTAACGAACAAAAATTCCCAGCATGTATGACCTTGAAAATGTTAATAATTATTGGCCATTTTTTACGTTTCATGTATACAAACAACTTTGATAATTATCGATCATGCTTAGCATGCCTTGTAATTCTAAGAATAAAACATTTATCTATTTATTCATTTATTTAGTTCAATCACACAACAACACGGCGTTCACGCCAACCATTCATGCACTTCCAACTTGCATCTCGCACGTGATGACTGAACGAAATTCGTCGACGATGGCATTGTTTTCGATGCAGTATATCTGGATTTTTCAAGGGTATTCCACAGCGTCGACCACGGCATTCTTTTACTTAAACTCGCTTCCCGCGGCCTCGGGTCATCCTTAGATGAAGTACTTTCGTCGCGACCGTTCCCGCTGTGTTCGTGTGCGTGACTGCTATTCTACCCAGACAATAACGAATACTTCGCTTTGGGATTTAAAGCGAAGAAAAGCGTATATTCGCTTCGCAGACCATTTGATGACTTTTTCTATATCCTCAAGAAGATCCTATTCATCCAGTGATCCGATAATCTTGACATCATCTGCAAAAATATAGCATGGACACTTAAGCTACGCTGCCAAGTCATCGATGAAAATGAGGAAAAGTAGCGGTCCGAGTACGGAACCCTGTGGGACTCCACTAACAACTTTTACTTTCGACGAATACATATTTCCTATCCTGACACGAAAGAATCTATTGCTTAAGAATCCTATTATCCATTTCTTCAGAAGACCATCGATACCCATATAACCAAGTTTATCTGCAAGCAATCTGTGGTTTACTGAATCAAAGGCCTAGCAAAAGTTCAAGTAAAAAACTTCAACTTGTTGGCCTTTATCTAGCCTCATGGTAACCTCGTTAAGAAAACATACGAGGTTTGTTAGGCACGACTTCCCTTTAAGGAAGCCGTGCTGAGCAGAGTTCAGCAACGAGTAATCAACTAGATGGCGACAGATCCTATCCCTAATAAGTTTCTCCAGGATTTTACATAGGATGCTAGTAAGACTTACAGGTCTGTACTTACAAACTGAGGATCGACTGCCACCTTTATGTATCGGGATCACATTAGCCAACTTCCAAATACTCGGAATATATCCATGTTGCAAGGAAGCGTTAAACATACGACCCACAGGATCTGCTAATATTGGCGCCAGGTTCTTTATAATTTGAGGATAAATGTCGTCTGGGCCGGCAGATTTATGGGGGTTAGTTGCTGCAAGAGCAAGTTTAACCTCATCATCAGTGAAAAATAACTCCTCAAGTGGAGTAACGATATCAGGCCTTTTGATGACTGGCATGTTAGGCGGATCTATTTGGCGATCAAGCCTCTGAACAGACTGGAAATGTTGGAGAAAAGCCGAAGCCTTTTGTGAATCTGAAACTATTTGAGTTCCGTTTTCCTGCTGAAGGTTGCCAATATAATCGCGCGTTTTGCCTTTGGATTGGGCATAACTATAGTAACGCTTTGGGCACTGCTTTATATTGCGTGCCAACCGTGATTCAAAGTCACGTTTTGCTTTGCGTTGCATTCCCACAGCCTTATTTCTGACCATTTTATACTTTGTCCAGGACCGTTGTGTCTGAGAAGCTTTGTAAGTTTTCCAGGCACGGTCCCTCATTCTAATCACTCGTCGCATCGCAGGTGTCCACCACTGTGGCTTGTTGCGTTGCTTGACGTGCACCAACGGTGCGAACCTATCTTGCAGGGTAGACAGGCAGTGGTGTATAAGCTGCCAGTTTGTTGCTATATCATCACCTACATATTGAGACATCTTTTTAGCTTCCTCTGAGACGACTTCCCAGTCTACGCGATTGAAATTGCGCCTCAGTTTAGGAGGAGGTTTCTCATACCTGAGTCTTAGTTGGAATCTGATCACAACGTGATCACTTTTTCCTAATGGAGAGAGATAATCTACCTGGCGAACCATTTCTTCGTTTGAAGAGATAACGAGATCCAGGATCGAAGGTAAGCAGCCCTGGCGGAATCTTGTGGGCTCATTGACATGTTGACTCATGGCATGCATATGAGTCCATTCGATGAAGTCCTCAGACATCTTATCAGATGAACAGCACTGGTTCAGCCAAGATATATGTGGTAGGTTAAAATCACCAACTATAAGAACCTGGGACCCAAGCGTGTGCAGCAAACTGAGATTGCCAAGCAAATTTTGCAAGTCCTGAGGTCCTGCTTGCGGGCTCATATAAGCGCATGCTATTACCATTGATTGCTTGTAAGATTGAACGATACATGAGCTAAGTTGGACGTTGTGCGTGCTAAGCCTAACACTCGATTCTGAAGTTCGAAGACCTAGTCTGAGAAAGATAGCAACTCCACCCCCGTTTAGTTCATCTGGTCTATCACATCTGACCACAGAATAACTACTACAAATTGAGTCAGGAATATGGTCAGTTTCAGATAGCCAGGTTTCGGACAGTGCTATTACATGTGGTCGTAACTCTTGCGCTAGGATGGAGAGTTCAGACCACTTATTTCGGATACTACATGAGTTTCCGTATATCACTGTGGCGACGGTGTCTCGCGATATATTCACACTTAGTCCAGGTTGATCCTCGGGCGTAATACCCGAGGAGTCAGCACGTTTTTTGGTGTGCTGCTTAAGAGAGTGGATTCGCCTTGCGCGGCCTGAAGTTCTGCCGTACCTTGGAGGTCACTAATCACGAGCTGTGGAATTTCAGGGACAATACGGTGATTATCGTTTTCATCCCCAGATCCATCCGTGATTTCCATACTTGACAAAGAGCCATCCTTTTCTGAAGAACAGCGCATTCTGTTATAATTTACATCATAACGTGAATTCTTTGACCTGTTGGATTCCTTTTTGTCATCGGGCACGACAACATGTTTCCCTTTGTTAGTTTCATTTAAAACAATGTAACTTGCAAAGAACTGGTCACGCTCAGACTGCAAGAGGAATTCAACTAAAAGTGGTCTTGGAGAGTGGCTAGACTCACTTTTGGTACCCTTCCACACGCCAACACGATGAACACGCCTTAGTGACGTATCTGGGCGCATACCAACCTTACGGAGCAGATTTCTGATACAACTCCGGTCGAGTGACTTACGCGTTTTAGCTTCGCGTATATAGGGTTCATCCTGATTAAGCACCAGGATGTTACGAGATTTATCTCGTATTCCCTGACGAGCCGATTTAAGTTGCTCCAGATCTTTGGATAACTTAGCGAGACTCGAAACGACGGTAGCAAGTAAATTTGACTGAGAGTCAAATTTTCTAGTGTCTACCTCTTTACGACCTGTCTGTGCCTTGTTCCTACTTTTACGTGGCTTCGAAGGCTTGGAAGACGGGGTCTGTGATGTGAAATTTGGCTTGGCCGCTTGATCCGATGCCTTAACCTTTTTAGTCCTTTTGCGTGACTTTGTAGGCTTGGGATTTTTACTCGCCGTAATTTCTTTGGAGTTCGTTGTTTGTACCGCTGGGCTAGCAGTGATACTCTGACGTACAACTTCAGCAAAAGATCTATCCACACTAACCTTAGAAGCTGTGCTGTATTGCCGAGACCGATCATTTTTACGCAGTCCGTGTATTCTTTTGGTGGAACAGCTCGCTGCTAGAAAGTGTTTACTCATCAAACGAAATGTTCTTCAAACAAACGTTACGATCTTGTTTGATGAAGCTGTTCCACAAAAAGCATACACGGACTGCGGCGATAATTTAATCGGTAATGTGGGGTTTGAATGGTCAGGTTGTGACTGTATATTCCTGAACATACATTTCCAACAGACATTCTCCAAGTCCACATCAAACTCGAAATTATTTTTACTCATTCCTAGAACCGCATGAATCTAAATATGAACTTACGATCGGAGGAATACGAGGAATTATCGGACCGACGAATATACGCTGGCGGTACCCCATTCCCGCATAAACTGTACAAGGTATTTTATATTCTGTCCGTGTCTGTTTTCCTTGATACACTTTACCCTCTACTGTTACTCACTCCACTAGCTTTTAAACGAGATTAGACCAGTTTTATTGAATTATTCGTTTCCGGACTACTTATATACTGTTAAATCTAATTGTTTATCTTGTTTTCATACCGGTGCATTTTATTTCATCATTCTATGGTTATTGTTAAGCTGGATGGTATTTAGACTATTACAACCTTGAACGACCTTGAATAACATTGAATACGTATATCCTATCGTATTCTACAGCCGTTTGTTTTTTCACCTTAAACCTCAATTATTGAATCTGGACCTTTTTAACAATTAATTGTTTATCAAGTATCGATTACACTTCACTTTTCCTTTACTCAGTTCAAAAAATGGAAAGCGTATTCAAAATATGGCAGAGGGGATTTAGAAGCACAAAAATAAAGGATGAAACGAATAAGATGTTCAAAATGTATAGGCAGCGAAATATTCATCTTACAAAAACTATTGCACCTGTACATATGTCCGGGTTGGGTTGAGAGTGGGGCAGTCAATCTTTCCGTTAATCTGGTTGTATGAGGAAATCTTTGACGGATCGTTTTGGACTCGCTGGAATGACATCGTCAATCAGCTCATCGTCTGATACCTCCGCCTGTTCCAGTTGCATCCGAGTGAAATTCACAAACACCTGATCTAGCGTCGTTTGTTTGACGGAGTAATGCTGCAAATAACCTTGGCAGCGGAGCTTGTTCAGGATCGCGAACAAATCCGAAAGAAATACATGCTGTGGCAGCTGATATTCATAACAACCACCTTGTGATTCCTTCAGCGTGATTCCTGGGAACTTCGCGGACATGGTTTGTTGAAATAGTTCCGGTGTCGTCTCAAGGGAGTCATTGAAGCGAACTTCCACGGTGTAACCGTTACCGTAACGATTTTTTAATTGAGGTACAGTACCAAAACACCGAAATTGCCCATTGACCATGATACCTATTTTGTGGCACAGCGCTCCACATTCTTCCATACTGTGTGACGTTAAAACGACGGACTTGCCTGATCGTATTAGATTAGTGATCTGGTCCCAAAGAAATCGTTTCCCGACCGGATCCATCCCACTTGTTGGTTCATCTAAAAAGATAACTTGAGGACAACCAAGAAGTGCAATTGCGGTGGACAATTTGCGTCGGTTTCCCCCAGAATATTTCCCGCAAGCCTTGTCTGCATGTGGTTCCAAACTCATATCAATCAGCAGATCATTCACCACTCTGTGCAGATTGTCTTCCGGTATTCCCCTAATTTTCGCGTACATGGTCAGCGTCTCGCGTCCGGTTAACAAATCCAAGGTGGCGTCAAACTGCGGGCAGAATCCAAGACTCGTGTGTGCTTCCCGCTGCTGTTTGGTCACGTGAAAGGAGTTCACATACGCATCACCGAAACTCGGCTTTAAACACCCGGTGAGCATCTGGAATGTGGTCGATTTTCCCGCGCCGTTCATCCCGAGCAAACCGAAACATTCTCCAGGCTGAATGGCGAATGTAAGTCGGTTCACGGTGGGAGATTTCTTCCGATGAAAAAGTTTGGTAAGGTTCACGGTACAGACAGAAGACGTGGACAACAGCTTATCGGAATCCTGGAGCTGCAGTGGCAAAAGCAACAATGAATCGACAACTTGTTTAAAAATACACAGATTTTAATTTGCAAGATTCATATTTAAATTTCATGTATTTGGAATGAAAACTCGTCATATTGGCCTTACGAGTCGAGAAGAACTTGCACTTGACCGCTCACTTTGGAGACAGTGTCATACGCGTCTTCGATCTGGGAATTAGCAGATACTACACTCCGCTACTGAGCTTAGATCACTCCTTCAGCGTGTAACTTACATCAATTGACCGAGTACTATCTATCACTGTGAGCTCCGAGGAAGAGATTGTTCCTCCCGAATCGCAATGTTTAACCATTCGAAACGCTGTGGAGCAAGAAACCATCTATGGTCGATATCGACCGAAGGTGGTCAACAACGACAACCTAGAATATATGCTAGGAAACTTAAAGAACATTAAGTCTTAGAATAATGGTCAACTCTCAAGGAGACTTATAACCGCGGAGATCAGCACGGTGGACAGATAAGAACTTCAGTTGGGGCATGTAAATCTCAGCGTACATTTTCGCAAACGAGTAGGAAAAAAGGCTTAACCCAATACCCTGAATAACACGATACGCGGTGCAATTGTTTTCAAGTTCAACAATAGTCAATAGCCCATACAACAGCTCTAACGTTCGTTGTAATTCAATTTTATGGCGGAAACCTGCTTTGTGCTTTGAAACACAACCAAACGGGCTCGGACATTCGCGCATCATATTTGTAAAGAGGGCAACATTGAACAAAGTTAAACTTGTGTGCCACTGTTATATAGGGTTCTTACAAAGAACCACGATGTTCAAATACAGAATCACAAAGTGATTCCTGGCCAAGCGCTCAAGGCGCATATAGAAGACCAATGTATTGTGGTGCTCACATCCCCATCTCTTACACACCACTACCAGTTTCAAGGCTCACTAAACCTGATCTTACTGTCTCCACCTGACGATGGCAAACAGCCTGAAACCGGTAGTGGTGTGTAAGGGATGGGGATGTGAGCACCACAATACATTGGCAACATTGAAAGTTTGTAACATATGTGGATTTTTTGTGACTACTCATCAGCACCAAGTCCTTTGAAATATTCACAAATTTGATTACGACGGTCCATGATGGATACACTGGACACGAGTTTCGCTGTTGTTGGAGCTCATCAGCAGTGCATATCCTCTGCCTCGGATGGGAGTTGAACCCCTGACCATCACCATTGTAGTCCCACGCCTTACGACCTGGGCTAGCGTCCACAATTTGATCGATCGCAATTAGGCGTTCATGAATCTTTCTCGAGACTGACACATATGAGTGGCGTTGTCTGCCCGACCAGTCATGAAGGAGCCAGCAACAACTGCTGTGGTCGCCCAACCGATCTGATGCATGATAGCCGATTCAGGCAGCGAAGCGGAATCATCTAACCAAACGCCAACAAACTACCAATGGCCACCAACTGGTATTCTCTCATTAACACAACCACGAAACCGGTCGTGGGGTGTTTTGTGACGGAAAAGCATGCAAATGAATATTTTGTTTCATGGTTATGGGTTTTACCCCATTAAACATGTGTTCGGACACATGTGATTGAACAGGTTGGTCGTACCAGCCTTATCCAACAGTGGCATACAAGCGCTCCTTGTTTACCATTTCTCCACTGTTTCAAGCGCATGCAGATCCTAATCTTACTGTCCCTACCTGATGAGTGTAAACAGCACGAAACCGGTCGTGGGGTGTTTTGTGACGGAAAAGCATGCAAATGAATATTTTGTCACAAAATTAGATGTTTTGTGTCGACTGTGGCTACCGTTCCCGAAATGTCGCGAAAATCCTTCGGAATTTATGCACAGTGTTAGCTTACACTGTATCCGATGGGAAGACCTGACACGGAGATCTATTCGGTTGGGCGACCACAACAGATGTTGCTGGCTCCTTCTGAACTGGTCGGGCAAAGCTACTCAAATGTGCCAGTCTGGACAACAGTTCATAAACGCCTAATTGCGATCGGTCAAACGGTGGACGGTATCCCAGGTCGTTAAGACGTGGGACTACAATGGTGATGGTCGGGGGTTCGAGTTCCACCCGAAGCGGAGGATACGCACTGCTGATGAGCTCAAATAATAGCGAAACCCGAGTCCAGTGCTTCCATTATGGACCGACGTGATGAACTTTGTGAATAGTTCGATGGGCTTGATACGGATGAGCAGCCACAAATATAAACAACATATTCTCCAAACTTCGCTTATTTATGCACATGTTTATGCAAAGCGATTTGAATGTACCTGCCTATCAACTCATGGGGTGAGAATTTAACTCTGTTTTACGAGGCATTACAAACAATTATTGACCTATATTCTCCGGTAATGGTGAGACGAAATGCGTTATGTTGTCACAATTGTTATACTTAATGAATCATGAGATTTCGATACGTCGTTAATATGTTTCGAATCTGAACAGCCATACAAACATCACCCTTACCGTTCATTAGCAACCGTTGAACTTCAGTTTACAATAAGCTGAGGCGATCAAAATCACCGAGGCAGGTAGGCTTGGGGTCATTAAGATGGATGGGACAGAGACCCTGCCAATCTGGCTCGCAGCACTGAGGGGGACAAAGATCCTGAGGATTCAATTTACGTTTAACCGAAACAATTTAGTCGTATTGTAGAGGGAGGAGGAAATTGCGTCATGTCAATGGAGTCGATTCTCCTGTTTCCATGTCCATTACGTTATCCAAACATGCTTCAGTAAGACTCGATGCAACGGTAACCACATCCCCTGCCGAGTTTCACACCCAATTGCCGATTGCGAGCCGATTCATCCCAGAAGTCAATCATTCCAACGCTATTCATGTTCACTCACGAATCCCCAAACACGGTCAAACTAGTTAATTGCACACATGACAAAGAACACAGGCCTACCTTTTATAGGCGACTCACGTAACCACAACACAGTGCTCAACCTGTCGTTGGTTGTCACTTTTATCGATTTTGTACAAACATGTTCACCAACAACAACAATGCTCGTCAGATTTTAATCGGTGTTAGCTTACACTGTATCTGATGGGAAGACCTGACAAAGAGATCAGATCGGTTGAACGACCACAACAGATGTTGCTCACTCCTTCTCGACTGGTCGGGCATATGACGCTACTCAAATGTGCCAGTCTGGAGAGACATTCATGAAGACTTAATCGCGATCGGTCAAACGGTGGACGGTAGCTCAGGCGAAGGTTTTGTGTTCGAGTCCCACCCGAGACAGGATATGCACTGCTGATGTGCTCAAATAAGAGCGAAACTCGAGTCCAGTGCTTCCAATGTGGACCGTCGTGAATAACTTTGTGAATATTGCGAAGGACTTGGTACTGATAAGTAGTCGCCAAAACATAATGTTCACCACCAGCCTTCACTTCGTTGGGCTCAGTTGGCCGACCTTGACATGTTTCAGATCATTCGAAAGCGGTGGACGTCCTCCGCTCAAGGGGCTACGTGTGTGTCGTTATCTTTGTCATCCGCTTAATAAACACGTTTCGACCAATAGGCTTTCTTTCGTATTTGGGGACATGAGGAAGTGTACCTTTGAGATCAATGGGTTGCAATCGCCAAGTGTGTATAAAACACTACCCACGAGCTTCCAGATGATATGCAGAAAACTACCTTCCGGGAAAAAATAAGAGCAGAACGCACCGAAACGACAATCATAAACCTCAGAACTCAGAATGTTTTATGGTAGAAAATACAGTAAGCTTAACAATAACCATAGGATGCCAGGTATATGGAGTAAAATTATAAAATCTCTCACAAATCAATATGGACAGTCACATACCACATGGTTCGTCATATACTCATCCAGTTTAGAAGCGAAAACCGCAACAGATTCCGAGCGATAATTCGTGTTTAGGATGAATTGCATACGAACGGTTCGGGAGACACTATCCTATTCCCCATTCTACAATATATTCCTACACATATGAGTCACAATTCCGACTAAACTTAATAACGCCAAGCAAATCAGCCAACTGACCTTGACTGACTACGTGCTTTGACACACCATAGACTTACGATTGTCCGCTTACTGCTAAGCGGAACTACAAGTTGTAGCCTAAGGTATACTAAATTATGTTCCGTGTTGTTCAGATGGTGTTCGCCGAGCTTGTATAGTTGTTGTTGGACGTTTCGTCATCAAGCTAGATGACATGTGTTCCGTGTTCTGACCAATTTAATTGCGAGATGCAATCCCAAACTCCTCTGACCGACAAACGAAGGATGGTTCTAACGCAAATCAATTTCGCGAATCGCGATCCACTAAGCGAATTCATCTCCCCTATTGCCGAAATCACATAAATCAATGTATATTCAATGTGCTGATAGAACAATCTAGGTAATCTGCAGCTTGTTTGCTTGTGTGTATAGCCTCAATGGAATCCCAAACCACCTACCA
Source organism: Atriophallophorus winterbourni (assembly GCA_013407085.1). NCBI lineage: Eukaryota > Metazoa > Platyhelminthes > Trematoda > Plagiorchiida > Microphallidae > Atriophallophorus > Atriophallophorus winterbourni. The sequence goes on from JACCGJ010024506.1 coordinate 37,899, forward strand.
GATTAAGTTACATTAGCGAGTGAACGGTACCAGTGAAGCGAAACCAAATGGCGTCACTTGGCGGCATAGCTCTCTCTCATAATTTAGACCACGAGAGCGAAGCGAAAAACGCAAGCGAAGTTCACAATTGATCTAGCCCCTCTCGGGATGAATCGACCGATGATAATAAAAGGATAGTTGAGGAACGCGACACTACCACCGGTGAGATGCGATTTGAGAACAAAGCTACATAACATGTGGTGAATGAGCATCAAGTGCAATTTGAGTGCCGCGAATGGAAATCACGTGACGAGTAAACAGTGGTCAGCATGTGTGTGAACGAATACAACTGTTTGCTAAGCGTGACAAATCTTGGAATCTTCTATCAGTTTAGACAGCATATGAGTGGGGAATATTAAAGTACTATACGTCTGTTCAATCACAAACAAATTAACTGAAAGAAACGGTATGATAACGGTTGATGGCAGGTAAGGCAAATGGAGAGATGGATAGAAAGTTAGATAGCTGAGTAGGCTGTTATGTAGAGAGAAAGAGTAAAAGAGAGTTAGGTGGATAAATAGATGGATAGCAGAATCCATGGATAGAAAAGCATACTAACTTACTTGGAACACCCGATTTTGCTCAGATCGAACGTCGTCCGCAATACCCTGTTGACTAATTCCACACAATATTAGCATCTTCTTTCTGACGCGATCAGATCGCTTCTTGGCTAAAGCAGGATACTTTCCCCAGAAGTACATTCTGATTGGTCCGCTGAAAAATCGATTCTCCATCAATAGAACCAATGCACTGAAAACGATCGTTTCCACTCCCATCGCGAGCAATTTCCAACCCAACACCTCCCCATTAAACACGTGTTCATACTGACGGTAGGATGTTAAACCCGCTCCTAAATAAGGCAGAATGGACTCCCGAAACGCCATGTCATACATGCCTTTGCCTAAGCAATACTGAGGCAGTATAAGGAAGAACAATTTCAGCGCCTCAGTGGCTGGGAGCAAAGTGGACAAGACTTCCAAAAAGAATGTGATCATCAATGGTATTGAACCAACGAGGACGTTGAATATCACCAAAACGACCAAAGCGGTACTGGGCGTATGCAAGAAGAACGAGAAACAATACAGTAGTGGAAACACCGACAAACCATACATCAGGATTAACAACAAGAACGGGCCAATGGTCTCCAATCCAGTGAAGGCTTTGTTTTGGAAAGCGACGAAAATAAGTACGCACAACACAACCGGAGGTATAAAATTCACCATGTCCCACAAATACGCACTAGCCCAATAAATGTATACATTCAATCCCGATATGAATTGTAATCGCTTCGACCCGGTGTGTTGCTCCCTGATCAAGAAGGTGACGAAGCTTGCGGAAATAAACGAGAATGCCATCATGGTGAATATGATCGTCGTGACCTCCAGCATCAGGGACTTTTCTGACACAGAGTCTGTGAAACTGGTTGCTTCAATTTCCAACGGGTGATTAACAATGGCGATCCCGATCCGTTGAATCGAAGGCATTTGATTGGCCAGCAGCATACGAAATTGCATATTTTGGTGTACGTTTAAGTAACCCGGAGCGGAAACATAGCCTTTGTTATTGAACCAAATACGAAAATGATGTGTTGGTGGTAGGTTTCGACGAATCCAATCGGCTGCATTTGGCCAGAACATGTCTGGTTGAGAATCTTGAGAAGTTAGTTGACTCAGATACGAAAATAAGCTATTATTCGGATGAAGTACGTTCTCTAATAACACACGAACTCCAACATACGGGGACTGGATGAAGCTCACACCACCGAATCTTCTGAGAACAAATTCTTCCCGTGTCTTGAGCAAGTATTCCGTAACATTGAACGCAGTCAAATTGTAAAGTATATCAGTCGTTTGCAGTTCTGTCGTAGGGATCGGAATTGCAGACGGACTGTCCGAACAGATTAACGAACCGGTACCACACGAACATTTACTCATGGATAGTTTGCGAGCTTGAATAAGTTCTGTGGTGTTTAAGCCACCTGGAGGATGCCAGACGGCCGACTCTGTTTGATGTTTACAGGTGGAAACCGAAGCTGGTTCTAGCTGATATACATCTGGGGGCATGCAACGTGTTCCAGTGAAGTAGTATGGTAAAACGATCGATTTTTCGTATTGCGTCGCGACGTTACGAACGAGACGGATATGTTCCATCGAAACATTTGGATCGGTTTTCGCGTACTGGTGGTTCTCGTAGAATACGTTAAGCGGGGTTCCCGAAGACGCCATCAACCAAGGATGCACGGGCATTGGAGGGTTGTCAAAGTTGGTAGGTATGTTACTCACAAAAAGCATCGCCAGCAAAATAAGCAACACTGGTAGTACCATTTCGATGATCCAACCCCGTTTGTTACGTTTGAAGTAACAAAACCGCTTGGCGAACATCGCTTGAAATTGTAACGTGAGCGCTGGTTTCAGTGTGGTTACCGCGAAAGTCAGTGAATCCCGTCGACTTGGTGCGATCGTTTCCTCACGAAACACATGCGTCCGATCCCGGATGCTATATCTTGTGGCTGGAACCGGTAACTGGCCGTAATCGCTGTATTTTTGTAACTGCGTAGATTGACGTAACAAGTCGAGTTGTGAAGCACGCCGGGAAAAATAATCCACCTCATTCATTTTCCGTTTCTTTTTGCGAGACGAGCCGTTGGAAGAGGATGGATCATCGGCGAGTTCCATGAATATCTCCTCAAGTGACGTGTCGCACAAACCGAATGTACCGACTCCCAGTTTTGAAAGAGGTTCACTACAACAAATGGGAGATTGTTTGCTTTCAATTGTACGTAGAAACTCCGGAAAGGCATCGCTTTGTACAAAGCTAGTTGAGATTCGTATGACGACTTCGTTCAACGTGGCATCCACTAGTTCGGCATCTGGAATATAGATCTGCACAAATCTCAAAATACGCTCCCAATCAAAGGCATTAATATCCTGTTGTTCCGCGTCACGGTGTAGAACAAGATGATAACCTTGACCGTGGTGCTTTTTCAAGAACAGACTTGATCCACTGCATTTGAGTTTTCCTTGTGAAATGATTACAATCCGGTCGCCCAGAATATCCGCCTCATCCATATGATGTGTTGTTAGAATGATGGTACGATTGGTCTTTAATTGACTGATCAAGTCCCAAATTGATCTTCGAGAATACGGGTCCACCCCTGCTGTTGGCTCGTCCAAAAATACCACAGGTGCTTTCCCCACAAAGGCAATGGCAACCGAAAGCTTACGCTTTTGACCACCGGAAAGAGTACGAGTTTTTGAATTCTGTTTATCGGGGAAGCCAAGAAGCTGGACTAAATCGTCAATCTCGGAGGATATTGTTTTTGAATCAACACCTTTCAATTTCGCGTAAAATTTAATATGCTCCCGGACGGTCATACGGTCGAATAACACGTTGTACTGCGGGCAAAATCCAATACAATTTTGAACGTGGAGTAATTGTGTTTTGAGATCGAAACCAGCGATTTGTACTTCCCCCTTTGTGGGAGACTGCATTCCGGTCAGAATGGACATCAACGTAGACTTTCCAGCTCCATTGTGACCAAGCAGAGAGGTGATTTCGTTCGCGTAAAATTTAACCGATAAATCATCTAGCGCGACCATCTGTTTGCGAAAACGTTTCGTCAAATGCCAAATCTCTACACCGATTGGCTTCCCGCTGGGTGTTTGTTCGAAATATAGGGAATTTCGCTCGGCGCAGTGTTCATCAATCTCCTGTGTTTGCAGATCCAACTTGCTGGAACCACCTCTTGCCCCACACCAATACCGTTTGGTGAACGGAAAATAGAAGGGTAAACCAACCCCATATTTTCCAGGGTACACAGCTTCAATGTACCAAGCGAGAACGAAGCAAATCGCACTGTCCACCCACAACATCACCATGGATTTCCCGATTGTGAATGTGTCAGAGGTCGCGTACCGCGGTGTCCAGAAATCTTCCCAATACGCTCCGAAACCTTGCGTTTCAATCCGCATAAATCGGTAAAGACCCAATGCGAAGGCAACTTGACACGACAATGAGGAGCCAAATATGGCTGCTTCGTTGAATACCGATTCGTTGCTGAGTATCAGAGCGGCAGGCAAATAGATAATGATGTAGATCATTCCCGTGACCACGGCTCCAAGATGGGCTTGTGTAAAAAACGTGGAGCATAAAAAGATGAATGCAATCACAGCCACAAGGTAGGATAAGACAAATACGAGAAGAAACGAGAAATCCGACAGTGTAAGCACTCCGCCATACCTCAGGATCAAACTAATGATGACACCCGAACTGGCCATGATGACGAAACTGATTGAGAACCAGCCAAGCCAATGTGTTGTCGTAGAAAGCCCCATCATTTTAGTGAATTCCTTCAACCGCAGCTCCTTTTCCTCAACGATGTACTTCGTGGTGACCATCACGGTGAAGATCCAAGCGAAGAGCATGAATTGCGGAAACATTTCGGCGAATTTTCCGATAAAATACCGATTCAAATAGCAAGGGGTCGGGAAAAATTTGAGTTCTTGTCCCGGCATCAGATCCGTTAGCAAATGCATGCTGTCTGGTAAACGAGAAAGTCTGTCAGGCAGCCCGGCACGCATTGCAATGATCGCGTCACTGATTGCTTCCTGTGCATCCATGAAACCTTCGACAATGTAATTCACATCCCCGTTGCCAGGATCTTGTCTCGCTTTAGGAGACCAAACTCGATCGAACACCTTGAAGTTGTATGTGTATTCGTGTTTCCGTAGCACCACTTCGTACAGACCCCGTTCTCCGGTACGTGAAAAATTGACCGCGATCGGCGTCTGTCGGGATTTCAGACGACTCAAACGTCGCAGCAACTGGTGGAATTCCGATTCTGATTTGACCGCTTGTACTCGTGGCCGATTTCGCGTGCAGGTCAAAAATTGGTCGGTAAACATCAACACTGCATCAATGCGATCCAACGTTTGGTTGAAATCAGTTGCGTTGCGAGGAAACACCTTCATAATTTCAGAACATAGTTGCTTCAGAGTTTGGCTCATGTCGGTACGTTTACATAGTTGGGAAAGTTGGTGTTCAATGTTCAATGCGGAGGAGTTTTGATTCAGTAGGTAGCGTAATCTAGGTCCGGTATGATTCAGATAATGTCGAATCAATTCGTGTAATTGGTCTAGAAAGCGTTGAGGATAACTTGCTCGGTACATGATCTCATCTGTGTGTGGGTTGGAAGGAAAGTAGTACAGTGTGCCGTTCAGGAAAAAGCGTAACCTCGCAGTGTATTTGGCGAATATGGGCTCGGTAGTCACATTCCAAAAGGTATCGCACCAATTTGCCCCAGCGTCGGTACCGGTGGACCGGCCATCATCATGTGAGTAGCCCGCCGCTCTGATCAGTTGTTCATACCTGTCCTTGGATTCTTTCAACAAAATAGCCACCCGTCCAAGGTCATTATTTTGAGCTGGGACGCCACAAATGTGGGTTGACATGACCATAATCTCATCCAACAGTTTAGGATCAATGGGAAGGTTGGACGATGGTGTATTCTTGACGATTTGATTGCTTCCGTTGAATGCCGTCGCTTCTTTCCACGGGGAAAAACTAACTGAAGGTGTTTTGTCGTCGTTGAAGGATTTCGTGCGATACCTATTTGAGTTTGATGACCTGTGTGTATGAACAAGATGATACGTTTGAAAAAGATGGTTAGTGACACAGTCAAGTGTTTTAATAATACTTTGGCTAATCCAGCGAAGTTTCACGAAAGCTGCTACATTAAAGTTCCATGTGATGCCTACTTTGTGATTGTTTAAATGGTTCTGCGTTTAATCAATAGTAAATATTATTGCGAGGGAAATGCGGTTTGTGTCAGCGAGAAAGATTCCCTGCTCGTTTCCCTAATGATTTCCCCAAGATTAAAGGAGAAGAAGAAGAAGAGGACATCTTCTTGTACACAAATTGTCAGCAATAATATAAATTCAACCGCACACAAATATTTTTCCAAAAAAACATTACGCAAAATGGGAGGGTGAGGATTGAGTGTCGAAATACACACTGTCAGTCGCCTCCTAAGATCAAGAATAGCTTTTGGTTGAACACGAAAATAGCGGACAAGGTAAGGACGCAAGAATTTTTGAAATTTTCAGTTCTTGAATAAGGGACGACATATTGACTTTGCGTAAACGAGAACGAATTGCAAGTCATGAAGCGCTCATGCAGTGGGTGTGCATTATCGGACGAAATGACACTGACCAATTTGTCACATTCACGGAAGTGTCGTTCGACGATCACGTCTCGAATTAACGCGGTCGAGACAAAGCTCCGTTTTGCGATAACCTTAATACCTCTTTTGATTATCAGGACATCCCTTTCAGTTGAACCGGGAAAAACAAAATGTCTAACAACATCAGGTAGGACGAGTAAGGAAGGCAGGCGTAGGGCATAGAAAGATAGCTTTCGATCCTTCAAGAGTTGTGCAGTCACATGATCAGTCCAGTGGAGACTGTGAAAACATAACGCCACGATACTTGAATCAAGTGACTCTACTGAACTCGGGCCCAATGAAGGAAACCAAAGGAATTCCTCGAAGCAGGATAGGCATGGGCTATCGCGTAAAACCACCACAAATACAAATGGCCACGAAGACTTGGCTGGAACATTTAGAGGGCTTCTGACAAGATTGCCCTCGAAATACTTAGACGGAACGTGTGTATTCAAAAGTAATCCGATCTTGATCTTGAATTGCCTCGAGTAACAAAAATACCAACTCAACTAGATTAGATAATAGTCGGGAATGGGGTCAATCGATGACTTTCGAATTAAACACTACCCCGGTACAAAAAGACCGTCGACAATACTCGCAGACCCAAACAAATTATGGGTACGATAGAATGGCGCAAGAATAGTTTGAATTGCAACACGAAACCGTAATAGATGCGATGAAATTTTAATGCCTGATTTTACTCAATCCTACCCTGAGCTTCGGGACATCGGTGAGACTGTTTCAAACTACAAACTGTGAATTACACCCGTATCCAAGAAACCATGACTCTTACATGAAGGAACGCTTTAGTGTCATTTCGGTTATGGCCTTTCATCGAAATAGGCAAAAAACGTCTATCATATTGAACGGTCCAAGTGAAATTTTGATACCGAAATAAGTATATCTCTTTTTTCTAGTCAATAAGATCACACACTTGAAGCGTCGGCAATTGAGGAGCAAGATTATCCAATTTTTTGAAGAGTATTTCAATCGCAGGCTTTCCAGGCAACGACAGTTTGAGCGACGAATGAAGTTGCTTTCCTAATGTAACAATCAATACAGGTTATGTCATAATCTAGACAGTCCTTTTCGAATAACTACAAAATCACTTTTTAAGTAGGCATGATCTCCAACTTCGTTAAATTGACTCCTTGGCTGTGAAGAATTCTTACCATTTTTCTTACAAGATGTTCTACGTCTACTGATTTCATTGACGAGCTTTGTCTAATGGAAACCCAATTAAACAAAATTCGGTCTGACTCTGCTAAATACTGTTTCGGAAAATGAATAATTATCCTCATTACACAAAAAGCAGAGCGGTTTCAATCGTTTAGATTGTCGAAAAAGGCCTCGCTTTTCGGAGAAAAACTGATCGTACTCTCACCATCTGACGCGAAACGGATGTAACTCACGAGCGCCGCCATGTATTCGAGTCCTCAAGGTTACTGCCATTTCCACAACGATTTCGAGCCGTATTCAACATCCTCAGATTTTGTTAAAATATATTTAGAAAAAACAATCAATCAAAGACGATTTTCGGTAGTACTTCCGTTTCAACACTCATGTTTTGCCAGACAACACTTATACAAAGTCATTTTCGGGGAATGTGAGCAACACATTACTTTGGTTATCCATAAGCGCTTTGAGTGCTTAACCAAGAATCACTTTGTGATTCTGTGTTTGAACATCGTGGTTCGTTGTACGAACCCTATTCAACAGTGGCATTCAAGTATAATCTTGTTTATCATTTTCTTCTTCTTCTTTTATATATTATCATTCGGAAAACAAAACAACAAGATTAAGCTCCACAAGTTGCGATTCTCAGGTTTTTTGCTATCACATGCCACACTACCGATTTTGTCATGTTCACAACAGACGAGTTGAAACACCACGTGCCTTGAAAGCTTACCAATCTTGTTTGTTGTTTGATAAGATTGGCACAGCCTAACTCTTTCTGATGAAGCTATATTTTAGTAACTCAATGCAGTTGACCTTGAGGCTAAACGATTTATGGCGCACAGGCAAGCGTGTGAGTGTGAAGTTCACTAGCGACGAGCGCCAGTCACACGCTTTCAAGTAATACGCCGAACACCGCCTTCTAGCAAAACACAAGAGCAGGAAGCTCTGAAGCGACTGACGACAAACCCAACACCATTCAAAGATTCAAAAGTGTTCCACAAGAACGGTTCTAGCGACGGTTCATAATCGGAACCACGAACAGCTGTGGACGACGTCAGCTGCTGCATTTTGTCAAGGTCAGTCAAACGGATCCAACTGAATCGATTGGCATGAAATCGATTGACCAATCAGATCGAAGTGACAGACATGTTGAGGACAGTGGTGTGATAACGAGATTTTGCCTATAGCTAGTGAATGAATGCGTAATAAACGCGGCGTTTGACCAATCGGCTTCTCTTGTGTTGTGGGATTTGTGGGTGAGCGCGATTAGCGTTAGACAGGTTGACCTCAGGGATGAATAGGGACGACATCCTGAAGCATGTGAGAGATGTGGGATATGATGTGGTTACGGTTAGATCCGGTGCCTTCAATGCCTATACAAACAACCTCATGAAGTTAGGACAGAAAAGACAATCTGACCTCGGCTGATTCAACGCAATCCTCCTCCTTTCTCTACACCAGTCCAAATTCAATTGACTATTTGTCTTCCACTGTTTATGTGATCGTTCCATTTCGATGGAGATTCTTACAGCCCACGAATTAGCTTAGTTTTAACGGTAGGAATGTTCCAAAGGTTGTCATAGCCGGGGGTGGTAGTGGGGATAAGCTCCGACTGTTTATATAATGCTCCCACATGGCATGCGTCTCAAGTAGCCTCTGATAACCAAGTCTAGCTTCTGGCCTTCACGAGTGGCTCCCCGAGCCCGGCGGAACTATTTCTACCAACAGTAGAAGGAGCGAGGGCGAGTTACTGGCGCCTGGAAACCAGTTTGCTTCGGGCAGATGGAGCTCGTTAGCCTGGGAGGGCATTTCATCTAAGGGAAGGAAAATCCTGATTTTAAACCGCCGAAGCCTTCAGGGATACTTGATTGCGGGAACGGCTTCGGGAGCAAACCCTGAGGAAAAATCTGAAACAGAGTCTGGCAGACGGTTAGTTGGTGCACACCACCTCTTTCTGTACTTGGTTGTGCGAAGGCTAGAGAAGCTGACTCGAACAAACGCCGAGTGGTGCTGGGGACGCCGCTTTGTACCCGAATTCCCAAGAATATTCATTGAAGCCGACTCATCCTCCAGGAGGAGATAGTCGCACAAAAGTAAAAGTAAGTAAGTAGGAATGTTCGTTACTAAATTCTTCTGATGTGTTTTTACTCTTCTTATCTAATTTAACAATTTAACCATTCATCACCTTGCTATATGCATGGATTGACTCAAGGTTATGCAACTAAGTAGGTTATCATATTTCCGCCAAAAACTAAACTAAAAAAACCTCGAAACTAGGTCATGAGCAAAATCAAACAAACTCAGTTCAAATTCACGAAAACTGTGCTAGATTTGATGCTAGAGTGTAAGTCATTCTTAGTGTGTGCCCACAAATTTAGTTATTGGGGTCTACAACTGACAAAACTGACAAAACTTGCCTCGTTCTTGTCCATTTTTCAAACAATTCCAGAAAGCGTTCAATTTCGCTCAAATTATAACCACTGGAAAACGGCACGGGTTCATGATCTTCACATAAGTACTGAAAATTGCACAACATCGATTGCACATAATTCAACAATCCCAGACTCGGCATGCTGATTGGTTGGGAGTAGCACATCCGCATGGGCACATCTGGTGACCTTGACCGAAGAATCGCAAGAATCAAGGGGACTACAATTGGAACCACCAGTTCCGCGACCAGTAGCACCGGATGTCGACGTCGAATGAGAAAGTTCTTCCACATCAATGCCGAGTAGTGGCGTAGAAAGACTTGGGAACGCTTCATGTTCGATTGGGAATCGATGTGATACCTGTAACAATAATTAGAGTAATACGTTAGCTCAACTCAAACGAACGTTGATTACTTATTTGTAAATGAGTAGATGAGCATCGGTCACATTCGACGCTAAGAATCGTGAATCTTGAAGATGTTCAATCATTCACCAAGTTTAACGGTTGCAAAATTGATTCGGTTGTCCTGAAATGGTGACATCGTTTGTTGTCACACGTTTGTGGTTCCTACCTCGATGTTCATCACAACATTTATTGCATTTTGTGAGCTTAAAATCCATGGAGTAGAATATTTATTCTCAAAATAAAATCACGCACGCGTGTGAGTAAGACCACGAGATGAGTAGAGCGAAAACTGACGCAGTGCCAAGATTTCACATGGACTTGCATAACGTCAAATTATTGAAAATTCTGTGAGCAGTAGAAGAAATAGTATTTTATTTATCTATATGTGGATAGATCCCTTAAACAATCAATCCAACTATCTATCTATCTATCTATCTATCTATCTATCTATCTATCTATCTATCTATCTATCTATCTATCTATCTATCAATCATTCATTCAATCAATCTATCTATCTATCTATCTAACTATCTATCTATCTTCGAATCTAGATATCTATATATATATATAGATCTAATATATATCTGATTCAATCAACATGGTATTTTTCCCAATTGATTGAAACGGAGATATCAATTCCAAATATGATTTTGATAAGGAAAGATCGAGAGATAGTTGGTGGCGGTGTTGCTCTTTATTATCATAATTGCCTCCAGTGCCGTCCAATAGACAACACAGAATTCACCCTCGCGGATACAATTTGGTGTTCTTTAACGCTGATGTCTGGTGAAGTTAGCATGAATTGAGGGTCTACCGGTCTCCTTCATCTACGGAATCGTACAACAAAAGGTTGATCTAGGTGATTCAGTGCTCGACTGGCACTCAGCAAGCAACAATACTTATTATGGGTGATTTTAACCTGCCTATCCTTTATCTCAGTGACGTTCACTCCCCACAGACGCTCGAATACCGATTTAGAGGGGTACTAGATTCAGTCCCTTAATACAACCATATTCACGAATGCACTCGGAGAAGAGGTTCCGATCATTCCCATTAGTGTTCCTTTAAATCTGCTCGTAGATTATACCACAATAATTGAGGTGTTTAAGGACACCGTTCAATCAATTCCATCAAACTATCTCGTGTTAATCGATTTCCGTTGTGGTCAGTTCCTTTTTCGTGGAGTAACACTGTTTGCACGCATCAGGAACACTTGGAACAGTGGAGGTATGGAGAAACGTGACATTTCGTTGAGCTCGTCATTGTCACGTTTCGTTTGTGTGCGCCGCTTGCATTTATTTACTCATTGTCGTTATTCAAAACGAACAGACGATTGATTGAAACGGTGAATTAGTGAGAAGTGACTGTACGTTATTGTTGTTGGCCTCCTTCGGTCGATGTCGACCATGGATGTACATCGCAATCGAATGAATTTTCATGTTTTACAGCTTTTTGAATGACTAAACAGTCCGGTTCGGGAGGAACATCTCTCCCGTAGCGCTTCCAACGTCGGTCAGAACTCTGTTGTAGGGCATCAGTTACACGCCGGCGGCGTGATCTGCGTTCAGCAGCCAAGAGCTGTATCTGCTAGTCCCCAGCTTGCAGACGACGCTTTACAAAATGCCTCCAAAGTGAGCGGTCAAGAGCAAGTTCTTCCCAGTTCGCGGGGTCAATGCCAAGAGCTTTCATGTTACGTTACTCAATATATAGTCCCGTTTAAATAACTCCATTTCAGCAAGAACGGCTTTTCGTCAGCTCACTGGAACTATGCTGTACTGACCAAGACTATGTCTTTCCCCAATTGCAACACTCAAAAGCAAAAAGACGCTTTTCATTGGCAACCAATCAAAGGAACTATGTGTGTTCTCAGAAACAGATCTTTAGATACTCTATCAACTGTATTATATGAAATTATTACCTTGTTTTTAAATCGGAAAAAAAGTGTAGAACTTGTGTTATCTAATCAGCGTGGCCGCAGGCGTGACATTTTGTGTTGCGGTCTTCAACGATCTAGCGATGAAAGGCATATACCACAGTGAAGAGAAAGTTGTCAGGTATCAAGTCGTCATCTTTTCCGATAACTTTACCGCAACTCTTTAAAATACGTAGGATCTCTGTATTGTGGTGCTCACATCCCCATCCCTTACACACCACTACCGGTTTCTGGCTGTTTGCCGTCATCAGGTGGATACAGTAATATCAGGTTCAGTGAGCCCTGAAATAGTGGTATAGTGGTAAACAAAGTTAAACTTTTATGCCACTGTTATATAGGGTTCTTAAAAAGAACCACGATGTTCAAATACAGAATCACAAAGTGATTCCTCACCAAGCGCTCGAGGTGCATATAAAAGACCAATGTATTGTTGTGCTCACATCCCCATCCTTTACACACCACTACTGGTTTCTGGCTGTTTGCCGCCATCAGGTGGAGACAGTGAGAACCCTATATAACAGTGGCATAGAAGTTTAATTTTGTTTACGTAGAATCTCATTTTACGCATTTCGTATTCGCTCTCTTGACGTTAGGCCTAACCTGATCTCTCACAACATCCTCTCTTGTATCTTACCCAATCTCTTATACTGCATTCCTGCAATTTTTCCCGCACTCCTTTCAAAAGACTTTTTTGTTAATAAGACGTTATAACAAAATTATTTATCGCGAAAGTTCAGTCTCATTCCACAGCATCTTGAAAATTATTATGAATCTGTTGGGTGGGGCGTCCTCACCCATTACACGTGCGACCTCGGTAATGTCCTTATCCGAACAGTGCGGATGTATGCTGTGACATGTTGTAACCTTACGCTACAATGTCCTTATCCGCATACTTCGCACACCCCTTTCTATCCTCTATATAAACACTGACCCTGTCCAGCTCGAGGACCTGTGAACCTGTCCTGAGTCTCGGCTTGGTCATTTCATAACCATCCTGTGTTGTTCTGTTCTCTGTATCGGTGGGCTTGATCTCTCGTATCATCTAGTTGATCACCTGGCACAACTGTCGCTCAAATCCACTACATAGCAGAAACAACATTTTTCTTCTTGTGCTCGACGTAATAACAATATTCTCGACGAAAATTCCCACCCATCCACAGCACGCCAAACTAGCCAAATTGTTCTCTTTTTCTACAACTCAGTCTCGAACATCAATACATCAGCGATCTGTTATCCCTTTCGCCTTACTCGTTACACTATACGTCGTTCCCACATTATTCTGTCGTTTTCTGTAAAGCTGTATGCTTTTCAGTCCATTAAAAATCAATAGAATTTAATTGAAACAGATGTTTCTGTAATCATCAAACAATCGCGAAAACATTTATCTCTTTAATATTTTGGGATAGTGTACCGTACGTCTTTTTCATTATGTTGAACATTAACGTGTAGCTGGAATTAGGGATATTTTAGAATAAAGCATTTTCGGGTTGGTCATACCAACCTTATCCAACGGTGGCATACAAGCGCCAACCTTGTTTACAATTCCTCCTTCTTTGTTTCAAGGTATGCGAATCGTGGTCGTGATTTTGAGAGTAATTTTCCTCTTCAGGTGTAAGTTATTCATATGGCTATCAGTATTCTAATCTCGCAAGCCAATCGAATAACTTTCCGTGATTCCCGCACTGTGTTTCGACTTGACAAGCAGACGATGGGCCTAGAACTTCAATGTTTACAGCGAATAAAACGACCAATGTTCTCTACTCTTTTACAAACGTGGATTGTGTTCACTGGAAACCACATTGCAAGTATCATTTTATGCTCGTTGTTTTAACCCATCGAGCTTAATTAAGGCCAGATGACATGAGCGGCGTCAGGCAACCAAATGTGACCTTCAAGCATATTCAGAACCAACCGCTTGTGTCGAAGTACTCAGAAAATCGCCAAGAAACCTCGTATAACGTTTACTTGAGGATGTAAACTGTTGATAATTTACAGCTAAACGCAAGACAAGCAACCCAAAACGCTTGCCGATCCCATAAGCATATTGCAATTGGTTGATACTCAATGCTTGAATCGTTCTTGTAGCTTTGCGAAGCTACAATTTTGTTACCCTCCATTGATCATACCTAACTAAACTTGAGAATCTCGCTGAAACTGCGGGAGACCTGATAAGGTCAACGGAAGTTATGGAATAGTGGAGCGGGTAAAGTTGTTGAAGGCGATATAACATGCACGAGGTTTGATCGATTGGCACATACATGTGCAGTCGACGTAGTGTTCACAATGGAAGGACATAGAGCGTGAAGCCATTTTTGGAGAGAATACGATCAAATAAAAAGATCGAGATGATCAGATTTCAAAGAAAACAGTACTGATGAGTGTAATGGAAAATGTTCGCGACCGATCAGGGAATCATAATCATGAAAAAAGAAAGTAGAGGTGGTGGTGCTGTGCAGTTGATATTGCGATCGCGCCTGTCTACCTTAATGAGTGCAGAACCCACCATGGGCTGTGCAGTTCTTAACCAACTTAGGAATGAAATTTAAGCTTGATCTCTGTTTGTACTGACACCCTTGGTCTGACGAAGCTTGTGAGTCAGAAGCGAAACGTTACCAATAAACTACTCTAACCGATTCATTACAAACTTTCTGTTTTCATGATTGCTGATGGGTGGTTTACGGTTGCATATAACCAGTGTGTGCCAAGCCGTCACATGACATAAGCCGTTAAAGTCCATAAATAGTAATAGTGTCGGTGTCGCATGTCTTCCGGTGTGTGGTTCCAGCTATCAGATATCGCAATGGCAAGTTACACTTCAGGATGTCTCAAAACCGTGTTCAGTATACATCTTCTTGGAGTGTTTGCTCATCTTGCCTGCTGTCAAGTGGAGTGACGAGGAAAGCTTCCTATGATGCATGGCAATGAAGGCGCGCAACGAAGCTGTCATGATAAAGTTCTGTTCCATGTCTGTTCCATTCTATGGGTAGTCATCTCGTCCGAGATAGAATCCGTGGCTGTTTAAGTCTCGT
Organism: Atriophallophorus winterbourni; assembly: GCA_013407085.1. Classification (NCBI taxonomy): domain Eukaryota; kingdom Metazoa; phylum Platyhelminthes; class Trematoda; order Plagiorchiida; family Microphallidae; genus Atriophallophorus; species Atriophallophorus winterbourni. The sequence continues at coordinate 53,134 of JACCGJ010024506.1, forward strand.
CCTTCCCTATCGTTTAGTATTCTATGTGTTTGTCGGTGTATAACAGTTGAGAATCCGATACATGCGATTGGTGTAATGCTGTCTCTGATGATGATGATGATGATGATGATGACGACGATCATGATCATAGGCTGCTGTACACACGAAGTGACATTGACTAGAAAACAATCCCAGGTAGTGTTCAGCTAATCAAAAGCGAATGTTAACGTGAAGAAGACCAACAAGACGGTATTTATTGCTATTTGCTCGGCAAGGATCGATTTCAAAATTACAATGAATACCATTACAAGTGGGTTTCGTATCTCGAAATAATCAAAGAGAGAAAACGCGTAGTTTGTTTGAGGGTACCAAAAGGCACTCGTGGACTAAGCACTTTTAACGAATACACCAATGGGATAAATATTAATAGCTAGACAATGAATACGAAGCGTGTGTTCATATCTCCACCATTAAAAGGTAAATAACGACAAGCAATTTCTTGTCAAGTCTAGCTAAAATGTTCCTATTAAAAACCCGCGAGATGTATTACCCACAACTTATGGTCACAGAGGCCTAAATCCATGAACAAATAATCCACAATCGTTTAAAAAGGCTAAAACAAAGCTCAAAGATTGCAGCTGGTGAATGCGAGCTTACTGTTACCCGGAGTTGAGTTGAAAACCCCTAGCACCAAACTCACGAGAACGGAGACTGTTAAGTAAGTAAGCAGTAAGTAAGTAAGTAAGTATGTATGTACCTAACTAACTAACTAAGTAAGTAAGTAAGTAAGTAAGTAAGTAAGTAAGTAAGTAAGTAAGTAAGTAAGTAAGTAAGTAAGTATGTAAGTAAGTAAGTAAGTAAGTAAATCCGTGCTACACTTGTTAATGAAACACAGGTTGCTGTTGCGAAAGGCAGGGCTCCTCAGCAATATAGGATATTTGTAGGTCGTTCAGATGGTATTCGCTGAGCTTGCATAATTGTTGTAAGAGGTTTCGTCAACCGGATTGATGACATCATCAGCAGAACTTATTTCGAAGTGAACGAAGCTATAGTTTCGATAGGATTTCGAGGGTGGGGGCTAGACAGAAGCCCGGGATGATGTCGTCAGATCATTTCAGGTCAGTAAGTGGCAGGTGGAGAGCATGTGGCCAATCATCACATTTCCTTTTCATCGTCCAACAATAACCTCGTTTCACTGCGCACGCACGTACCCACATCGATTGTGTCTCGCTTCATCCCTGAGGTCAATCTGTTCAACGCTAATCGCGTTCACCCGTCGAATCCCACAACACAAGTGAAAAGGTGTTTATTACGCACAAGACAAATCACGAAACACGCATATCCTGTATAGGCAAACAATCACAACGGTGATCCTCAACGTGTCTGCCCCGGTTGTCACTGATTTGTCAGTCGATTTCGTACCAACCGGGACACTTCAATCCATCGCCACGCAGAGCTCGTTTGACCGACAGTGACGCATTGCATATCGTTCGATTGTGGCTGACGTTGTCCATCTTCTCACACTTCCGAAGATGTTGTCGCTTGAACCGTTTGAATGCAATCAATCCGAGACCCGAAATATTACGTGTTCTCAATTGTCACCGTCGATCTTTTCGGCGCTTCTTGCTCTTGTGTTGTGTCGGAAGGTAGACTTCTGCATATCATTCAAAAGCTCGTGGTTAGCGCACATCGCTAATGCACTTCACATTTTCACCACAAGGATGTCAGGCAGCTCGTTCGTTACCATTCGCACTTTCTTTGCATTGTCGATAAATGGGATTGGCCACGACAGGTTCGTTGTTTGAGCACGGCTCCAGCGTAGTGAATGAGAAGTCAACAGGTTTCGCACATAATGTTTATTCCGTTGATTTTTAATCACTTGACGCTCACACCTGATACGGATTATCGGCCGACTTCTGGTTCATTATGCATTTATTATGCAAGCATCTCAGGTCATCCCATCATGAGTGACAGGTTTCCAACTTCAGGCCTTTGGTCACCACTTTTCGGGTCTTCATGTGATTATTGGCCATTCTGTTCACTTCCTGCTCTTATTGCACCAGGGGGGATTCGACTGACCTGGACGAGCTGCGAATGTACGCCGACTATTACGGCCTGCGTTCTCTTGGATGTGCGGGTGAATTGAGGTTGCTATTGAAAGCCACGTTTTACGGAATTCTCGCGTCAGAAGGTTGTTTTTCTATGTACTATATTCACACTGCCCCGACTGAACTGATGCTGAAGTAGATCCATATGTACTGAGATCAATGAGCAATGGTTACCGTTAACTGGTGTTTATATATCTTTGACCTGAGGTTGTCCGACCGGTTTGTCCGACCATGCAGATGATATTCGACTGCTCTTCTTTTGCAACTTTGTCTTGCTTGTTTTTGAAATGGCTACGGAGGGTTCACGTTTGCTTGCGTGCGACTTGCATTCCAATTTGACGAAACAACAGCACCGAGGTTTTGAGAAGACAATAAGAGGATTCCAAAGCAAGGGATACCTAAGGAGCTTCCTATTACGCAACAAGGTCAAAGGGCTCCAATGAAGAAATACTAGTGAAAACATAATCACACTCTCTATACCGTATGTTGAACACTTCTCTTAAATTCCACCCAGAGTGAACCGGACACTTGGAATGGAATGCGATATAAACCAAGCGAAATTTACTCAGAAAAGTAGTAGAGGCCTACACAATTGCATGCTAATATTGCGAAAACAACAAGGTCTGATCAACCTTCCCCATGGGCACAATACCCCATGGACACCAGATAGAAGTACAACGAATATCATTGACATGAATTGCATATCGTTGACTGAGAAAGGGCAAAGATAGGCACCAAAGGAAGCAATCGACGTCAGCGGAATTCCTTGAAGTATGGCTCTCAACACCAACCCGAAATTAACCATCACCTCCAATCTGCTGCGATTTATGAACCTACGAGAAACCACTCAGAGAGAAGACAGATTGTTGTTGTTGGTGGTGGTCGATGTCGACCATGGATGTACATCACAATCGCATGAATTTTCATGTTCTACAGCTTTTTGAATGACTAAACAGTCCGATTCGGGAGGAACAATTTCTCCCGAGGCGCTGACAACGATAGTCAAAACTCGGTTGTATTGCATCAGTTGCACACCGGCGGAGTGATCTGCGTTCAGCATCCAAGAGAATACAGATCTTCCATCGAGTAACGAGTAACGAGATGTTTCTGCAGACGACGCTTTACACAATGCCTCCAATGTGAGCGGTCAAGAGCAAGTTCTTGCCAACTCGCGGAGTCAATGCCAAGAGCTTTCATATCTCTTTTGCAAACGTCTTTGTACCGCAAGTGCGGTCTGCCCAACGGTCGACTTCCTAATTGCAACTCAGACAGATTTGGAACTCGATAAACTTAAGAGAGTGATAGAGAAAGGATAGACCGAGAACCCATACTGGCACAAGAACGCCGATTATAAATCACTTTACAAGAAGTTGTCATGATGATGTTATGTAACATAATGAAGAAGCGTTTAAAAATTTATGGGAGCTCCGTCAGCACTTACTGAACAAGAATAAGATTAGTGTCGCTCATTGTGAAGTCATTGTTTCTAATGAAAAAGAGGTGTAAATGAAATATTTGTTGCGTAGTTAAGTATTGTGAACAGCAAATGTAAATCCACGTGTGCTATCATTCCTGGATGCTTGCTAATTACGTAACCAAAATCCACAGTTAAGAAATTGAATATGATTATCGGTTGGTGAATCCCCTTTGAATACAGGTGAGCTAGAAAATTAGCGTTGTTTTGTTTTGTTAATCTGTGAGAGGCAATACCAAATGCCTCGGATGTATCCTAACAGTCGCGTTGCCTAGAAACAGGCAACGCCTAGCAATCAAGAAATGTTCTTTTGACCAGAGGGTGCAATCTATACATCGACCAGTTTATTTTGGTCATTCTCTTTTATTTTTTATCAATTGGATAGCCAGCTAAGCGCTCGGTGATCCAGACGACCATCAGGAACTCGCGATCAAACTCATCGAAGGTTATTGATTAAGAACATGTAACAATTACGGAAACATGGGCACCATGTCTTAAAATGTCTGCTGTCCGTCCAGGAGATTCAAGATTTATGGTGAAAAAAGCAATACCATAGGATATACGTTACTTTAATGTTTACGTCCATGTGCTTCAAAGGAAGAGCAAAAGTAATTTTAATTATGACAAGTTGAGAGGACATTTCGATCGGAAATATATGTTGTGTGTGTAAGATGGAGTCACTAAGGGATTTTAGTACACTGGGGCCAACACAGTATTATTCAATATAAAAGATTGTAACGTTAGTTTGTAGAGCATTTCGTTTGATGAGGAAACAATTTCTAGCGGTAAGCGGACTGCGTAAAAGTTACATCGATCTGAGACAACACCCATAGAGTACTTCCGAAGCTAATACAGATCTTCCATCGAGAAACGAGATGTTAAAGAAGTAAGGGGTAGAAAAAAATAATACTTGTATGCCGCTGTTGAATAGGGTTCGTACAAACGATTCGGTCATATAATGATGACATTTCTTTTTCTACCGCGTGCACGCAGATGTTCAGTAAAGGTTGTGAAATTGTCAAATAGCGGAGATCGAGCTGCGCTGCAGATGGTATGTTTTGCGATTCTAGGTGATGAACAATCTTCTCAGTTACTACACCCCCCAGAACGTTGAACAGCTTAGGAATTAAAACATATCCACTAATACTTGTCGTTTTGAGCATCCGTCTATCCCGGAAAGCAGTAGATTATACCGATGACTCAGTCATTCTGTGACTTCAGTTAAAAGCTACACCAGATATTATTCTCGAATTTGACGACAGTATCGTGAGTCTTTATGTACTGGAGACATTCTTGATGATATAGAACTATACCACTAGCTATTCGGAAGTTAGCTCAGGCGCTAGTACATCTGTCAACACAGGTCAAAGGTGAACAAGCCGATTCAAAATCCATAAATCCTATCAATTTCAAAGATACATTATATACAGAGTCGATAGTCAGGATAAATATACTTGCAAATGTTGCTGCCAAAGACTTATATTAAATGGCACCGTCCAGAGGTAGTCACGAGAGCCATTTATACTAGGAAGGCTTAAACGAATAGTTAAATAAACTCAAAATAAATGTCAGTAGCCAACCGATAGTTTTAAAAATGATTTTATCTATCTTTTGGACATTCTACCGGGTCGACCAGCGTCACTTTACCAAGTGATGCACGTCAGTAATGCCTATACGTTGTAGAAGTTGCTATGAATTTTCAATCACCATTGCCAATGATAATGCTCGTAATATATATGCTCCGCAAATGATGGCAATCGGGCAGACTATGATCTCACTGATTGAAGTGTGCAAGGCGGTCTTAATCCTGTCGTTAACAATTTTTATATTGTTAGTCATGTTCTTATTGATACAACTATGACTACAATATACAATACTCAAATCAATCTTCATTCAACCAGCAAAGATGAGCTCAATTATGAGCAACACAAACTCCAGTAGACAAGACATTTCACCAGCGATGAATAAGTCTTGATCCCATGACATACAATGTCTGTGTCATGTGGAATGCGCTACCAGAAACTAGTTTCAACGCTCTCAGTGTCGGGACACCCATTCAAAACTTGACGACAGCTTCGCATCAACCCACCATAAGTATTCAACTCGAATATGCGTGACAGGACATGATTGTTTGTTATTTCTTTTTCATGAACGAATGTACTATGCTATGGTAATTGTGAAGCTATGTGCTGTTTGTCACCATAAAACGTTTGAATCTTGAAGGTTCAACAAGATTTACCAATGTTCTAGGGGCTACAGGCCACATTATTGTGTGACATTCGGTAACAAAACTGAAACAGTGCCTATAAACCGTCTCGAGGAACGTTGTCTCTCACTTAATAAACCAATGTTTCAGCTTAACCAAGACTGCCACACGTAAATGTTGTCCTTTGCGAAGTGGACAGATTAACACGGAATCAGCGGATCGAATCTACGCAACTTCGTAGAGCATAAGTCACATAGCCAACTTAATGCTGACTTAGATCAACTTTGATACACGCTAATCGAGCAAAACTGCGAAACTCATCGCGCAAGTCTGATGAGATTCCGTGATAAAATCACTACAATAAAGATACATTCAATGTGAAAAATCGCTACGTTCACCGTACTAATGTTCACTAGGAACGGAACTTCCAATTGCACGTGTTGGAAAGCAGTGGGTATACACTCGTTTTAATTTATATATTTTGAAATTAGCGCGAGAATTATGAGCGGTTATAAAGGTATGAAGCTGTAAAAGAGATCACTGCAGTTTAAACTGGACTACAATGAATATTGCCCTTGATACACTGCCGTTTTATACTACAGAGTTGAAGTGATGTTGACCAAAGGTAGACTTTGCTACTGTTATAAGGCTTCCTTAAACTATTCTCGCTGTCTCCATCTGATGACGACAAACAGCCAGAAGCCAGTTGTGATGTATAAATGCGGGCAATGTGAGCAACACATTACTATAGAGGTGTTGGTACTTGTAACGATGCGTGTTATCATTTTAATATTCAATAAATGGCCGAAATAAGCCAACATTGGCGTCAAAGATTCAACAAGTGTATGGTTTGTCCATTGTTTTCAATTTTCAAATCTTGTAACCTCCTGATGAATGCGGATAATACATAATCTGCTTTCATCCCTAGTTCACATATTTTTCATTGCATGGCTTAGCATATATGAAAATAACAACCAGTCACTCTTGCGGATGGGAAGTTTGAGTAAAATGCATTCATAGCTGCACATTCAGTCAGTTAAAATGACATCTGTTGCTGCCATATCTCGCAACACACTAAGCAACTTATTATATGTAATTGCTGTTTTGTTTTGTAAAAGACAGTAAATTGCTAGTGGTGTGATGCCTTCAGCATATTGAAAATGTATAGTGTATAACTGGTAGAAAAGCGAAGGTACAACCTTGAACGTCCCATCAGTAAACCACATCTTGCTAAGAGACAGTGCACCAATCAGGCTTCGATCACCGACGATAAAAAATCTTGCATCGTCACTATGGTCTTCAAAATCATACAGCAATATATATCTGTATATATTTGGAACATCAAACATGGCGTCACTTGGGAGGGACGGGAGAGTGCATGTTGCGTCTTTCCTTCTTAGATAGTTTTGATGTCTGTTGAGTGTCCGCGAGATAGCACTTTTTGAGGTATTGCCATTAGAGTGCCTAATGACAGACCAGATGTGAAAGAAATCCGTGAGGCAGAAGATTAATTGACTGCGGATGAAGTGACTTGGTGATTAAATGTCTGGAGATTAAGTGTCGGTGATTAGGTGTCTGGCGATTAATTGTCTGGCGATTAAGTGACCGGCCACTACTGTATTTTGTAAGTTATTTGTAGGTTGTTGTTGGCCTCTTTTTTGTCGACGTCGACATGCGTATGATTTTTTCATGCTTCACAGCTTTTCGAAAAACTAAATAGTACGAATCGGTGACGACAATCTCCCGCACAGCACTCACAGCGATAGGCAGTACCGGAAAGATCAGCTGCAGTTGTTCAGCAGCCGAAAACAGTACCTACCCTTCCCCAGCTTGCAGATGGTGCTTCACACAGTACCTCTAAAGTGAGCGGCCGAGAGCAAGTTCTTCCCAACTCGCAGGGTCAATATTTAGAGATTTCATATCTCTTTTACAAACGTTTTTATACAGCAAGTGCGGCCTACCCAATGGTGGACCTCTTGATTTCACCATAGAGTAGAGCCTGGGAATACGACCGCTTTCCATTCTGTAGACGTGGCCAAGCCAGCGTAGGCAGTGTTCAGTAGAAGAGCTTAGTTTACAGATATGAAATTCAATATTCATGGAATGCAATTCGATGATGATATAGAGTAAGGTAGCATATCAAGACCTTGGAATCCAAAATTGTGAAGAAACCACATAGAAAAATTGAATTATGCAATAGCTTTATTCGAATTTTAGGCTCATTGTTAATGTTTAAATAAAATAAGAAACATTGGACACAATCAAACAATATTAACGAGATATTAACAACATTAACAATATTAACAGTTCAATGACGGCATCCTTTTGACAAAGATATATAGAAGCGAATGAGATCACGGAATGCAGATATAATTACGCGCTTGCAAAGCGATTTGGATATATTGAACAGCTGGTCAGAGCGAAACAAATTTCCATTCAAATTCAGAAAGTGTAGAATGTTGGAAATAGGCAAAGATTTCCCATTCTTATACAACCTTGGATCGAAACAACTGGAATGGACAACAAAAGAGAAGGACCTCGGTGTATGGATTAGTGGAAGTCTTAAGAATTGCATGCAATGCGAAGCAGTGTAGAACCGAGCTAGCCGTATGCTAGGTACGCTTCGTCGTATTATCGGACATTTTCGCGTGAAACATTCCCCATGCTCATAAATACGTATGTTAACCCAGTGATGGATTACTTAATGCAACCTTGGGCACCATGGTTACAAAAGGACATCAAGCTGCTCGAGAGGATTTATCACATAGCAACTAAAATGGTTGACTGTCTCCGCAACCTACCATATAAGGATCGACTGGTTCAACTTAAATTGGATACACTGCTTTGCAGAAGGTTTCAATTGATCTAATCCCAACCAATAAAATAATGAACTCAAAGATGCACCCTCTGAGGCATCTATTTCGTCTCCGGTCAAGCCATACCACACGAACTCACCCACTGGCATTTGATATTCCACACTCCCACCTGAACTGCCGTCGGCTCTTCTATTCGGTGCGCGTTTGTTTCTCATGGAACTCCCTACCGTCAGATGTGGTCCAATCATCTAGTGAAAGGATTTTCAGGAACAAATTGGATATATTTATGCGTAGTAATTCCACCCTACATCCCGTTTATATAACACGATCTTTATCCAAACGAATATTTTTTCCATCATACAGCGACAATACATGACATTTTTGTCTAACTAAAAACTGCCGATCTTCCTAATGCCTCAATTTATTTTATATATATATTTATTGTCCTTATACGATTATCACGTGGTGTTGTACAGCTACAAGCTTTTTTATACCATTAATTATTGAATCTTCAATCTTGAATCTAGATGGTTATATGCTGTGTTTTGATAGAGTAGTAAAAAGAAAAATGAGCTTTCAGCAAGATCATTGTGATTTGGGTGGGAGTTACCAAGAAGAAGAATATCTTTAATAAGTCGACCACTAAATGTAAAGTGTTGTACAAAAACATTCATTTGCATTCATTTCCATTACAAACTCGCCACGACAAGTTTCTTGCTGTTTACATTCATCCGGTAGCGGCAGTACGATCAAGATTCGCATGCGCTCAAAACAGTGAAAGAATGAAAAATATGTTGTGCTTGTAAGCCACTGTTGGGTAAAGTTGGTACGACCAACCTTTTCAATAATATGTGCCAAAACACATGTAGATAAGGTTAAAGCCGTTGCCATAATCAAAAATGCTCATTTACATGCATATCTATCACGCACACCTCACAACCTTTGTTGTTTGATTATAATTTCAAAAATGCTGACAGAAGAGAGAGAAGAAATATTTTTATACAACGTCTAATTATCTTGAACTCTCTCGAACAGTGAGCGGGAAAATTGCAGGAGAACAGTATAAAAGATGAGGTAATATACCAGATGGTCTGATATAAAAGATCAGTATATACATAACGCTGAGTAAAGGAGCATGCGTAAAAAGAGAGTCAACGAACTTGAGTGAGTATAAAATGATGAATTCATGGTATGTTATTGTAAATGGTGACTCATGGATAATCGACAAGTTTCTATTTGCTAAAGTACATTGAGGTAATTCCAGAAAACTGTAGATTGATACACGGAGCATCCAGTCTGTCATCACGCACATTAGAGAACACAAGTTTCAAATCATTTTTGAAATTTAAAAGCAAGAATCATTTTTCAGACCACACAATATTTTCATCTAAGGTAATTAAGAGATTATCTGGATGGTTGTTTACAATAACAGCACACCCATTGGCCACATTATCAGCGTATTCGAAATTAAAATTTAAGAGCGGTTTCGGAAGAGCATATAAGTACAGTAAAAATAATTGAAAAAGGGTTTTCACAATTAGGAGGAAAAAGACCGCAGTCAATGGAGTTAAAATTATTGAAGTCGCTTTATTATGTATCCACATAATCACATGACGATGTCGTATATTATATACACAATTTTCAGTAGTTCTACGAGTTGCGCACGCTCTACACGGTCAAACGCTTTTGTGAACTCAAAGACGCATATTTTAACATCTGATGATCTTTAGTCGATTTTGTGTAAATTAATGTGAATTTAGAAACTTGATTGAGAAACAACCATTAAAAACTTTGCAAGATAGATGTAAGACTTTTAGCGACATCCGCTACAACATTGAATTGTATTTTTAGATTTTGCCGAACTGTTCATCAACCGCTATTCTTCATCACATCTGAAGAACGTATGTCGTTAAAGAACGATTATTTTGTAATTATGACAAGTGAATTAAAGAAAAACACAAAACTATTTGTTCTTATCCTGACCTAATCGGCCGACTTGAATTTACGAATGTATTAATGTCGGTTTGCTCTCAATTTTCACCATTTTGTGCATTAAAATATTGAGCTGACAAAAGGTTCCTTTATTATGTAATGAACAGCACACGCGTTACCAAGCTTGGTTACTTTAAAACATTGTGAATGACTTCCATGTAGTTATAAAAAAGTACAGTTGAACGGCTCAAAGATGGCTGAATTCTAAATTGTTTAGTCCTAGATGATTTTCTATCCCAGCTGGCTCTTACTCTGGCAAACTTTGTTTGGTATCATTTTCAATACCGGTTTGTTTCATGCATCGTGCTAGTTCTCATTATTTTTAGTATGCTTCTGATGAGAGTGAAGAGAATAAAGTTTAAAGACGTATGACAACATAGGCTGTGAAAAAGACATGACACTTATTTTGGTCTGAAAGTTGACGATACACCATACTAGAGGTAGGTAGGCTGTTTCAAAAGTTTCGGCGTTAATAATAAAACAATCACTCGGCTTTCTTCAAAACAAATCGAAGGTTTTGATGGCAAATCATTTCGCATTTTGTTCTTATGATGATAATTTGTAAGTGACTTAAAATTGATAATCAGAAAAGTGGCCTATTCAAGGCCATATAATGAGAATGAGGACAGTGCTTCATTCGAAATTTTCGAAGTTGCCTCTCTAGAAGAGTGTACAAGTTACACATAGAAGAAACATATTCGCATAAAACCTACACATGATATCACCGAGATAATTTAGACCGTAATTGTTCTATGAGCAGTTCTTTTTGGCAAAGGTAACGTGGAGCAATAGGATAAATGACTTCCGATATGATGAAGTTCTAGAAGGCAGTATGAGGTGTTTTGAATGGTGCCCGGTCACTTAATCGTCATACAATTAATTGCTGAAACTTAATCACCAGACATTTAACCCTCAAGTTTATCAGCAGTCACTTAATCTCTGGTCATTTAATCCCCAGTTTGATAACTTCTGATTTTTAAAACGTCAATCTTTCCGTAGTTGAGTATCGCTGAATTGCTCGAGATGTCATACCATGCAACAAAAATTAAGTGAACTAGGGATGAGAGCAGATTAGGAGGCAGAAGATGATTTACTCTTCATGATTGTGCCGTTGAATGATGCATTAGAGTCACTCTTTTCTTGCCAACATCCCACCATGTGGACATTTCTTAACGGTTTGCGAAAGGATTGCCGACAGCATACGGTCTCAGTTTTTCAAGCAAGTGCTGGGGTTCATAGCAAACAGAAGAAGAAGTATGCTGAGATATGCGAATTCTTCAGAAGTTATCAAACTGACTGACTGAAGATTAAGTGACTGGGGATTAAGTGACTTGGGGTTAAGTCTGGGGATCAAATATCTGGTGATTCAGTGTCGACGATCAAGTGTCAGTAAACCGTTTTGAATGGGTCTTATAGCAATATTTACTGTTATCAGCTTCATTGACAAGTTACAAAATACAATACTAGTTTATAAGAGCATTACAAAAATTCAGATTGATCAGCTTTTTCATGCCGCTCAAGCAGTATTTCATCCATCAGAATAAAAGATTGTGAATGATTAGAATAAATGCATTGTTAAATTCATGTCCCATTTATTCAACACTTTGTATAAATGAGTTTCAATCCAGAAAAAGTTCTCAATAAAGTCCTCAATAAATTTGTAAAAATTATTTTCTATTTTTAAATAATTTTTAATCATCTGGAACATGGGATTTAATTCACGCACATTTGTGTCGTTTTGTTTGAAACAACTACGCACATGCACGCCTCAACGAATCGTTGACATCTGAAACATTCACGTTATCCACAACCTAAAATCGCGAGATTCCAAATTACTTATCTTAATTATCTCTTTCTTACTGGCAAACAACATCACTCCCATTTATAATAAACGAGCAATACGAGGGAAAATTATTCAACAGAAAAAGAATATTAATAATAATTAGTTACACGCAACGCGAAGCATTCAAAGGAATATATAAGTCTGTAATCTAATGAATATTTCAGAAACACGTGTTTTCAATGTTTTATTACACTATAAGTATATCCATGGAATTATACTTTGAGAATATATTTTAGAATTACAAAAATAGTACCACCGACGTGATTCGGAAACTCAGCCTATTATTAATAGTTTACAAATAGATGGATTAATACACAAATTAGGTCTTGAATAGCTGGGATAGCGTGATAAAAGAGTAATATTTCAATATGATGCTCATGGAGAGAAATAACTGTTCAATTCGAATCTGAAAACCAATTCATGCAACTTGTGGATAAGATATTGCCTGTAATCACGGCAAAGCTGAACAACACTGGACAGGATTTCTTTAACTGAGATTCTCCTAGACTATGTTGCTGATATAAAGAGATGCGGCTTACAAGAGCTTGACCCCTTGTCGTCTATCAAGAAGAAGAAGAAACCAAGTACGAAATGATAATCTTCACATTATCACTCAAGTAAAAAATTGGAGTAATAGTGAGTTAAACATATCGCTGAAATGAATATTTAAACTTCAAGCGGCTTCAGACAGTTTCTGTTTCTATTAAATAATGTTTAAAATCAAATATCGATTATACAATTGCGTCAAAATAGATATAACCTATAAAAATATGAAAAGACTTTATAAAGCTGCAAAACGTAACAATTACTCTAAATTTAGATTACTAAAATGATTTAAATGACGTGACATACTGAGTGAACCATGTAATGCAACCCGATTCAATCAGCTGAACCAGAGCCAAAGATATACGAAAAGTAATTTGACTGAAGGTCACAAAGTTAATGTAATACCGAGATAGACAAACAACTATTAGATAGATTTCAATCATTTCTAAACTGCCGAAAAATATTATTTTTCAATAATATACGTGCCGAAATCATTTTGATTGAATTAAGTGTTATCAAACAGACGTTAGCTGTACGTTCAAATTGTTTATATTCTCCATGCTCATCCAAAATCACAATTCGGATTTTTTTATTTTCATTGACATTGCTCATAATTGATCATGAAATAATTGCGATATACAGAGTTTGTCGAATGTATGTAACTATTTATAGCAGACTGATGATTCTGATGAAAACTATGTCCATATGCCAAATGAGTTATTGTTTCTGCCTGTCAAAGCATTATGCTCCGTTTATAGTTCAGTTCAGTTCGCTTGGCACAGGTCTGTAAGTGGCTGATAAGCCAATCAAGCGTTCAGAATTTCTGTCGGTAGAAAGCGTCAAAGGAGCTCCCACTACTGCCAAATTTGGTTCATTGTTTTCTGGTATCCTTGTCATATGCGATGAAACCTCATGTGTTTTCCAGGCCGTCCATCGGTCCCAGTATTTGTAGCTGCGACAGAGAAAAACGGAAAGGGTTTCTCTTCACTAAGCCGGTGAGAGGTTAGCTATGGAAAATTAGTGCGTACATTTAAAACATGACATTTAAAACGAGTCATTATATAACAGGATTTTTTAAGTGAACAAAAATTGCCAAATCTGCCGACAAGCGACGTGCATATTCGTGGAAAAAATCTGGGAAAAGCTCGTGCCACAATTCATCCAAACGGATTTAGCATGCACCTACTGATGTGCAAGCCATTAGTTTCTCATGCAGCTTGTTCCATAGGCTAACAACTCTTTCACTGAAGTAGTGTTTCCTAAGATTCAGACGTCTTTGGTTTTCGCGAGCTTCAATTGATGTCCACTAGTTGAAGGGTTGAACGCTCTGGAGAACCGGTTTTGACAACCCTTATCGCCTAAGCCTTTCAAGATTTTAAAGGTTTCTATTATGTCACCCGTAGACGCCAAATCTGAAGGGAGCAAAGACTTAAAGAAATTAGACGTTCTTCGTAGGGTTTCCCAAACATACCTTCGACCATTTTGGTAGCCAGATGTTTGGAAATTCTCTAGTAGTAATATGTCTTTTTGGAAGAAGGGGGTCCAGACTTGCACGCAGTATTCTAAAAGCGGCCAGACAATCGCCGTATATATAAAGGGAAGAACACTTCCGGCGTTCTACATATCAGATTTAAGCCTAAATAGTTTTACTGTTGCTCGTTGTGCAGCTGAGGCACATTTCGCTGCCCATTTAAAGTCCGCTGTTAGGACTGTACCCAAATATGTAACCCTCTGAATAGATTTAAAGTCCATCCGACCGTTATTCGCAGTTACTGTAATTTTGTCGACTGCTGCAGACAACAGATGACGGAATAACAAGCACTGCTGCCAAACCTACCTACCTAAAGGCACAATAAGAAAAAACGTTTTGACAATGGCGGTTGCTTCTCTGCAGCTTTCTACGGAAATGAATTCTAGATGCTCAATTGGCTCGTTAGATAGTTACTATCCTGTGCAACTGAACTGCAACTGAATTTGCATCTTGAAATTGCGCGGTGCATTCAACTTGGTTGTATTTCCCACGCTCTGTTAAAAAATCAGAACGAATTTTGTTATTCTGTGAAATTGCTGTAAAACAGACTAACTATTTTACTATATTATGAAAAGCAACCCGTTTATTCTATTACCTACTGATTTCTTACGCTTGTGATAAAATCAACCTATAATTTTTCTGGTACATTTTCGTTACTCATGCTTCTCACTGTCAGACGGGTACAAATAATGCTTGCCTCGACGGCAATTGCTGAAAAAGTGGCCAGGGCATTGAGTGCACAGCTTGCCAGCGCTGGGCTTACCCTATCTGCTGTGGTATACATAAACCTCACTATGGGATTTATGCAAAATACCGCTGGTTGCAACGGTATTGCAGCTGCTGCCACAAGGCTGCCACTGACACTACTTCTATTAATGAAAAACCTAACAATAGTGTAATCTTGCTAAGCTGGTCGAACGTCGTTCCCATTCAAACTTATGCATCTATTTTTGCGTGCAATTATGAGCCCGGGGACAACTGCAGCCAAGGCGAAGGTTGACAAAGTTAGTCAGTTACAAAATCATCCCAAGGAGGTCAATGTAAATAGAACTTCGAAAAAACATGCAAATAAAAGATCTGGATTAACTGCAGCCAAGGGAAAAGTTGAACAATTTAGCCAGTTTCCTTGTCCACCCAGGCAAGCTACCACTCGGCCAATTTTGGTTGAATTCAAATACCAGGCGGATCGGGATGCATTCCTGGCTAGGGCTGAGAATATCGCCAAATCAACGTAAGATGAACTTTACGTAAAGTCCGACAACCCTATGTCCCGGGATAGGCAAAGCAATTCTGATTCAAATAGGAGAAATTTAGCCGTAATAACACCTGTCATTCTGAAACCGGATGCAGCGCGAAACGCTACTCATTCACAGACGATCATATTGAACAGCACTTGCTACGAGTCTTGATGTCCGGCCCAAACGACTTTGATAGTCTTAGCGCGAATGACTATGGCACCCGAAAAAGTGATTCCAGTATTTGCTTCTCTACGATGGATGTGGGCTCAATTGTCAGACAACGGTCGATTAACTTAATGCTAGAGGTCGCCAAAACTGATGCTCCTGCTCTGAGTAGCACGGAAAAGCCGTGCAGCTCCCTCGGGTGATTCGACCGAAGTCCAAACATGATTAGTTTCAGAATCACGAATAACCAGTGACCTAATATTGTACACAAATGTATTTAGCATCAGGAATAAGTGGGCTGAACTTTCTCTCCATGCGTTTTCTGAGACCTGACTGTCTGCGTTTTATAAGGTGAAGATAAACAACAGCGAAGAGTATCTCGTCATAAGATGCAATAGACCTGGCGATAGAAGAAGCGGTGGCGATGCACTCCTCTTGGAGTATGGTTTGCACAGTATAGGTACAGGTATACCTCTAGCCATTGAAAACGTCCAAGTTGTTACGAGTATCCTGACTTGCTACATGTCACCTCTAGCAATTGCATGTGTCTACGTCACACCCAGTACAGCCCAACAAAAGATTACACAGCTTATTAAGACACTCGACGGTTTGTTACACTCAGATCTCAGCGTACTTATCTTGGGTGATTTCAACCTCGTAGACATATATTGGCCTGTCCCTGCATGTGTAGTCACCGAGCCATCAGAAACTTTACTCGAATGGCTCCATATTCATGCGTTGCACCAGCATGTGAGTGATCCTACAAGGTTTTGGCAAGGATGCACTCCATCTACTCTTGACTTGGTATTGTTGTCCCAGTTAGAAGCCATTAGGTATATAAGCACCTACCACCCCTCTGCAAAAGCCATCACGTAATGATAAGCTTCGAAGCAATATTGCTTATTCACAGACCTTTATCCAGTTCTAGACGCAATTTTGGGATTTTAGAATGGGGTTTACTACTGTAGACTTCGAAAACCTTCCCTTCAGTTATCTAGCGATCCCAATATAAGTGAAAAGAGTGATACAATTTGTAAGTATCTAAAGAGTAACAAGACAAGCGCGCTCCGCTGCAGTACGTGTGGAGACATCAAAGGCCTCTCTGGTGGCCTCTTCGTGTCCGTTTTTCTTCACCTAAACGGAATCGCCTATGGCAGCAATAAAAGCTATCCCTCATTTCTGGTTCTTGGGCCCGCAACAAAACCGATCGGAATGGTTGTGTTAAAGTACAGCGTTTGCTCAAACAGGATTTTGAGTTATCTTTAGCTAAGGATGCTGAATCAAATCTGAAAGTATTTTATAGCTACGCGCAGTAAAGAGCAAAACTAGGGAATCATGGGAGATTTGAAACAAGAGGACGGGAAAGCATCGGATACCGACTTGTCTAAGGCGACTGACTTTTCAGGGTTTTTCAATAGCGTTCAACGACGGGATAATTCTTCAAATGCACTGTCTGGCCTGCTTAGCCTGACACCTGGCTCCCATGTATGAGATGAGTTTTCCTTCAATGAGGCTGAGGTGTATGACGCACTTATCCATGTTCGCGTCAACAAATCTGAGGAACCGGATGGTATCCACTCAATTATGCTTAAAAATCTTGCCTAAGTGCTTATTGAACCGTTTTGCAAGCTTTTTAAATTATGCCTGCAGCTGGGAGTGATTCCCAGTAAGTGGAAAGAAGCCTCACTCATGCCAATACACAAGAGTTTTTGCAGGTCAAATCTTGGAAACTATATACCTGTCAGCCTGAATTGCGTCGTCTCAAAAATACCGGAAAAACCATTGCCTGCCAAAATCGTTCAGCATCTTAGTAGGCTTTCTCTACTGAGTGTAACTCAACATAGGTTTCTTAATGGTAGATCCTGCCTGACTAATCTTAGTTTTCTCGATACTGCAACTACAGTCCTGGACGAAGAAAAGCCAGTCGGAGCGCTCTATTTAGATTTTAGCAAGGCTTTTGATACTGTGACTCACCGCCATCTAATAATCAAGCTAGCAGCAAAAGGCATACAGGGTAGTCTGCTTGCTTGGATAAAAGCATTTCTTACAGGTATAACATTTAGAGTTCGGGTTGGATCCATGGTGTCTAGCCAAATTTACGCGATCAGTGGGGACACTCGAGGTCCTCATCTATTCCTCATTTTCATTGATGAATTGCCGTCTGCCTTTAAGTGTCAGTTTTTCATTTTCGCGGAGGATGTAAAGTGCATCTGATCAACGGATGAAGATACCATGATGCAAGACTTTGAGCGGGTCATAAACTGGTCATACTAGTAGAAACTCCGACTGAACCTTAATAAGAGCCAACTCTTATCAGCACTGGGTTATAGGATTCCAGTCCAGTTGTCATAAAATTCTCGCAGTGTTAACGCTGCACAGTGTGTTACGTACTCGAAATTACTGGTTAGGACAGACTTCAAATGGGGAGACCAATGTGCCACTGCAGCTCAGCGTGCAGGCAAGGTAATTTTCCGGCGGAAACCAGTGCTATTGAGCAGAAGACTCGCTGTAATTCTGCCACTTTACAAAGCAGTAGTTCGGCCGTATCTCGAATATTGTGTTCACTGCAAAAAGGACATCCTGCGGCTTGAAAGAGTATAGCGCCTCGCAACTTGCATGATTGAGGGCCAGCGAGAGAAACCCTATGCTGAACTCCTGATGCCTCTCGATATTTTCTCCCTTAGACGCTGTCGCTTAATATGTGGCCTAATTGAAACGTTAAAGGTCATGAAAGGTTTAAGTGGCGTGCCAATGAAGGACTATTTACATTAAGTCCCGAGCTGGGCACCCGGGGGAATTCACTTAAAATTGCTAAGAAGCGATGTCGGATAGACTCCAGGAAACACTTTTCCAGTCTTAGGGTGGTAAACGTTTGGAACATTTTTCCAGAAGGCCTTATATCCCGCATTTCCGTCGTGAGTTTCAAGCAAGGTTTCGAACGCAGCTAGGGTAAGCTTTTACCTGAATACTTTCCCTAATTGCTACACGAGCTTCTATAGTTCACTATTTATCGTTATCCCGTAAATCGAGTAAATGTTAGAGTTTTCTGTTTTTTTATATACACAATTCTACTTCAGGTAACCTCTGATTGTGCTGGTGAAGAGAAACTGCTTTTAATTTTTCTAAAATCGGTTATAACGCAGTGCTCCCTAAATAATTTTTTTTATTCTTGAGTGTCAAGCCCTTGCAAGCCGCATCTCGAAAATCACCAACGTGTTCCAGTAGAACCTCAGTTGAAGAAATCCTGTCAAGTGTTGTACAGCTTCGCCGTGATTACAGGCAGTACCTTATCCACTAGTTGCTTGAATAAGTTTCCAGATCTTGTTGAAATAAACTCTTCGAGAAGCGCATTCCACAAGTTAACAATTCTTGTTTTTAATTTCAATTCTTCTTCTTCTTTCTTGCTTATTCTTTTATTTTTCTTTTATTTATGAATCCCCGTTGAGCTCCAGAGAAGAAACTTGAAGATTGATCATGTTTAACATGCCTTGGATTTCCAAGAATAAAATTTATTTATTTATTAGTGATTTACTCGTTTCAACTTGGTCGACTATCGACCTATGATCGCCCAGCGATCATGCATTCACCTGTGTCTCTTTCATGGATTACTGCAACGAACCTCGTCCTAAGTGATGCTTGATTACTGATCTAGGCCTGTTCCACCAACTCGTCGTAGCCCATTCATTGGATTTCTTAATGTTTCACCAGATCGATTTCGCATAGACCACGTTTTTAACTCAGTTGCATGCGCTGCAACGTCTTGCGAGCCACGAAAAGACCCTTTGTCGGAAGAACCCCAGATCATTTCTTTGCAGCCGAACACGCAAAGCCATTGCACATCGTAACTTGGCGTGGCTGTGTTACCGGAAAAGACGAAATCGAACTGATTGGGAAATGTATAAATCATTGCGAAATCGTTGCACATAGCTCAGCCGCCAAGACAAATGTTATTATGAAATGCACATCTGGAACAAGTTCTTGGATAACCAAAAAAGTTTGTTCCACTTTGTGAATCAGAGACATGTAGTTAAACTTGGAATTGCATCCCTAGTCAGCGCAAATGGTCTCACACCAACAGCCTCGGAAGCTGCAAACCTGTTGTTTGAACACTACTTATCCTAATAACATCCCATTTTTTCTTCTTTTTCACATGACGTACAGGAAATGTCGAAAATAATGTTTACCCCTGATGCGGTCCGCAAGAAGATTTCATGTCTACGGCGATACTCTTCACCAGGACTCGACGGCATCTACCCTAAAATCCTAAAAGTAGCCGCATTGCACATATCTCATCTACTTGACACGTATTTTCAACGTTGTATGGACTCCGCCACTGTCCCCCAAGCTTGAAAAGAAGGTGTTATCACGCCTATCTTTAAAGGCGGTATACGGTCAGAAACCGCAAATTATCGCCCCATCGTGCTTTTGTCGGTCATTTCTAAAGTCACGGAGAGCATAATCTCTAAAAACCTTGTTTCAAATCTCGAAACAAATCGACTTTCTCTGTAGAAAAATCTATGTTCATGTCTTTAAGATGTACAATTCCTGATAACTCTATCCTTCTTAATAGTAATCTTATTCAAATTATGGATTGCACACGTGATCTTGGGTTCAAATATTCAGCATCGCTTACATTCAACGAGCATATACATCACGTGATCTCGAAGGCAAAGCAGAGTGTTAATATGATTCATAAGTTCTTTACACTCCCACACTGTAAGTTAGAACTTTATAAACTTTTCACCATACCCCTCTTTGATTACTGTAATATAATATGTAGCAGTATAAATAAAACCGATAGCATCGTTTTGGAAAATGTACAACGTACTTTTACCAAATCAATCACCGGATATAGCTCGAATCAATTATATAGAGGAAGATGTAAGCAGCTCAAGCTAGAACCACTATGGTTCCGTAGAATTAGACACAACCTAATACTGTTCTTTAGAATAATATCTTCTAATAATATAGATATAAACTCATCTATTCGCTTCCCACAAGGTTCTAGATATAATTTAAGAAATCAAGATAACCTAGTGGAATTACCTAGATCCTGAACAAATGTAAAAAGTAACTTCTACCTAAATAAATACACTAAACTCAGGAATATTCTCCCGAAAAACATAAGACTTTGTACCTCACTATGTGATTTTAAATCTCATCTGAATTCATTTATCACAGTTGAAAAATTAATGAAACTTCTCAACCTAGACGTCTCATTAGATGAACTGTACAATCATGGCATTACTGGATATTAACAGTGATATCAGTTTTTCAACTTTCATAATGAACATTTTACTCGGTCCCTTAGTACTTATTTTTCAGATTACCTCTTTACATCCATGTGAAGCATTCCGGCTCACAAACGAGGCAACACTGCGACACCGAATCTTCTACGAACACCCACAAAAGACACTCTCCATTCAAAACATATATTTTGCCAATAAAAATGTGTTCCAACTGAACATTTTTGAAGATTCTGACTCTTCTAAATTCCTCACATCTTCGATGTTCCGGTCCATCGTTCTTTAATATTCTTCGTGTCATTTTTCCCCTCACCCGATTTTCCTTTCATACAATAACTGCTCATATATTGAATTTCTGTAAAACTGATTGATTATCATTTGCCTTAACCATTTTAACGAACAAAAATTCCCAGCATGTATGACCTTGAAAATGTTAATAATTATTGGCCATTTTTTACGTTTCATGTATACAAACAACTTTGATAATTATCGCAAGGACACTTAAGCTACGCTGCCAAGTCATCGATGAAAATGAGGAAAAGTAGCGGTCCGAGTACGGAACCCTGTGGGACTCCACTAACAACTTTTACTTTCGACGAATACATATTTCCTATCCTGACACGAAAGAATCTATTGCTTAAGAATCCTATTATCCATTTCTTCAGAAGACCATCGATACCCATATAACCAAGTTTATCTGCAAGCAATCTGTGGTTTACTGAATCAAAGGCCTTGCAAAAGTCCAAGTAAAAAACTTCAACTTGTTGGCCTTTATCTAGCCTCATGGTAACCTCGTTAAGAAAACATAAGAGGTTTGTTAGGCACGACTTCCCTTTAAGGAAGCCGTGCTGAGCAGAGTTCAGCAACGAGTAATCAACTAGATGGCGACAGATCCTATCCCTAATAAGTTTCTCCAGGATTTTACATAGGATGCTAGTAAGACTTACAGGTCTGTACTTACAAACTGAGGATCGACTGCCACCTTTATGTATCGGGATCACATTAGCCAACTTCCAAATACTCGGAATATATCCATGTTGCAAGGAAGCGTTAAACATACGACCCACAGGAGCTGCTAATATTGGCGCCAGGTTCTTTATAATTTGAGGATAAATGTCGTCTGGGCCGGCAGATTTATGGGGGTTAGTTGCTGCAAGAGCAAGTTTAACCTCATCATCAGTGAAAAATAACTCCTCAAGTGGAGTAACGATATCAGGCCTTTTGATGACTGGCATGTTAGGCGGATCTATTTGGCGATCAAGCCTCTGAACAGACTGGAAATGTTGGAGAAAAGCCGAAGCCTTTTGTGAATCTGAAACTATTTGAGTTCCGTTTTCCTGCTGAAGGTTGCCAATATAATCGCGCGTTTTGCCTTTGGATTGGGCATAACTATAGTAACGCTTTGGGCACTGCTTTATATTGCGTGCCAACCGTGATTCAAAGTCACGTTTTGCTTTGCGTTGCATTCCCACAGCCTTATTTCTGACCATTTTATACTTTGTCCAGGACCGTTGTGTCTGAGAAGCTTTGTAAGTTTTCCAGGCACGGTCCCTCATTCTAATCACTCGTCGCATCGCAGGTGTCCACCACTGTGGCTTGTTGCGTTGCTTGACGTGCACCAACGGTGCGAACCTATCTTGCAGGGTAGACAGGCAGTGGTGTATAAGCTGCCAGTTTGTTGCTATATCATCACCTACATATTGAGACAACATCTTTTTAGCTTCCTCTGAGACGACTTCCCAGTCTACGCGATTGAAATTGCGCCTCAGTTTAGGAGGAGGTTTCTCATACCTGAGTCTTAGTTGGAATCTGATCACAACGTGATCACTTTTTCCTAATGGAGAGAGATAATCTACCTGGCGAACCATTTCTTCGCTTGAAGAGATAACGAGATCCAGGATCGAAGGTAAGCAGCCCTGGCGGAATCTTGTGGGCTCATTGACATGTTGACTCATGGCATGCATATGAGTCCATTCGATGAAGTCCTCAGACATCTTATCAGATGAACAGCACTGGTTCAGCCAAGATATATGTGGTAGGTTAAAATCACCAACTATAAGAACCTGGGACCCAAGCGTGTGCAGCAAACTGAGATTGCCAAGCAAATTTTGCAAGTCCTGAGGTCCTGCTTGCGGGCTCATATAAGCGCATGCTATTACCATTGATTGCTTGTAAGATTGAACGATACATGAGCTAAGTTGGACGTTGTGCGTGCTAAGCCTAACACTCGATTCTGAAGTTCGAAGACCTAGTCTGAGAAAGATAGCAACTCCACCCCCGTTTAGTTCATCTGGTCTATCACATCTGACCACAGAATAACTACTACAAATTGAGTCAGGAATATGGTCAGTTTCAGATAGCCAGGTTTCGGACAGTGCTATTACATGTGGTCGTAACTCTTGCGCTAGGATGGAGAGTTCAGACCACTTATTTCGGATACTACATGAGTTTCCGTATATCACTGTGGCGACGGTGTCTCGCGATATATTCACACTTAGTCCAGGTTGATCCTCGGGCGTAATACCCGAGGAGTCAGCACGTTTTTTGGTGTGCTGCTTAAGAGAGTGGATTCGCCTTGCGCGGCCTGAAGTTCTGCCGTATCTTGGAGGTCACTAATCACGAGCTGTGGAATTTCAGGGACAATACGGTGATTATCGTGTTCATCCCCAGATCCATCCGTGATTTCCATACTTGACAAAGAGCCATCCTTTTCTGAAGAACAGCGCATTCTGTTATAATTTACATCATAACGTGAATTCTTTGACCTGTTGGATTCCTTTTTGTCATCGGGCACGACAACATGTTTCCCTTTGTTAGTTTCATTTAAAACAATGTAACTTGCAAAGAACTGGTCACGCTCAGACTGCAAGAGGAATTCAACTAAAAGTGGTCTTGGAGAGTGGCTAGACTCACTTTTGGTACCCTTCCACACGCCAACACGATGAACACGCCTTAGTGGCGTATCTGGGCGCATACCAACCTTACGGAGCAGATTTCTGATACAACTCCGGTCGAGTGACTTACGCGTTTTAGCTTCGCGTATATAGGGTTCATCCTGATTAAGCACCAGGATGTTACGAGATTTATCTCGTATTCCCTGACGAGCCGATTTAAGTTGCTCCAGATCTTTGGATAACTTAGCGAGACTCGAAACGACGGTAGCAAGTAAATTTGACTGAGAGTCAAATTTTCTAGTGTCTACCTCTTTACGACCTGTCTGTGCCTTGTTCCTACTTTTACGTGGCTTCGAAGGCTTGGAAGACGGGGTCTGTGATGTGAAATTTGGCTTGGCCGCTTGATCCGATGCCTTAACCTTTTTAGTCCTTTTGCGTGACTTTGTAGGCTTGGGATTTTTACTCGCCGTAATTTCTTTGGAGTTCGTTGTTTGTACCGCTGGGCTAGCAGTGATACTCTGACGTACAACTTCAGCAAAAGATCTATCCACACTAACCTTAGAAGCTGTGCTGTATTGCCGAGACCGATCATTTTTACGCAGTCCGTGTATTCTTTTGGTGGAACAGCTCGCTGCTAGAAAGTGTTTACTCATCAAACGAAATGTTCTTCAAACAAACGTTACGATCTTGTTTGATGAAGCTGTTCCACAAAAAGCATACACGGACTGCGGCGATAATTTAATCGGTAATGTGGGGTTTGAATGGTCAGGTTGTGACTGTATATTCCTGAACATACATTTCCAACAGACATTCTCCAAGTCCACATCAAACTCGAAATTATTTTTACTCATTCCTAGAACGGCATGAATCTAAATATGAACTTACGATCGGAGGAATACGAGGAATTATCGGACCGACGAATATACGCTGGCGGTACCCCATTCCCGCATAAACTGTACAAGGTATTTTATATTCTGTCCGTGTCTGTTTTCCTTGATACACTTTACCCTCTACTGTTACTCACTCCACTAGCTTTTAAACGAGATTAGACCAGTTTTATTGAATTATTCGTTTCCGGACTACTTATATACTGTTAAATCTAATTGTTTATCTTGTTTTCATACCGGTGCATTTTATTTCATCATTCTATGGTTATTGTTAAGCTGGATGGTATTTAGACTATTACAACCTTGAACGACCTTGAATAACATTGAATACGTATATCCTATCGTATTCTACAGCCGTTTGTTTTTTCACCTTAAACCTCAATTATTGAATCTGGACCTTTTTAACAATTAATTGTTTATCAAGTATCGATTACACTTCACTTTTCCTTTACTCAGTTCAAAAAATGGAAAGCGTATTCAAAATATGGCAGAGGGGATTTAGAAGCACAAAAATAAAGGATGAAACGAATAAGATGTTCAAAATGTATAGGCAGCGAAATATTCATCTTACAAAAACTATTGCACCTGTACATATGTCCGGGTTGGGTTGAGAGTGGGGCAGTCAATCTTTCCGTTAATCTGGTTGTATGAGGAAATCTTTGACGGATCGTTTTGGACTCGCTGGAATGACATCGTCAATCAGCTCATCGTCTGATACCTCCGCCTGTTCCAGTTGCATCCGAGTGAAATTCACAAACACCTGATCTAGCGTCGTTTGTTTGACGGAGTAATGCTGCAAATAACCTTGGCAGCGGAGCTTGTTCAGGATCGCGAACAAATCCGAAAGAAATACATGCTGTGGCAGCTGATATTCATAACAACCACCTTGTGATTCCTTCAGCGTGATTCCTGGGAACTTCGCGGACATGGTTTGTTGAAATAGTTCCGGTGTCGTCTCAAGGGAGTCATTGAAGCGAACTTCCACGGTGTAACCGTTACCGTAACGATTTTTTAATTGAGGTACAGTACCAAAACACCGAAATTGCCCATTGACCATGATACCTATTTTGTGGCACAGCGCTCCACATTCTTCCATACTGTGTGACGTTAAAACGACGGACTTGCCTGATCGTATTAGATTAGTGATCTGGTCCCAAAGAAATCGTTTCCCGACCGGATCCATCCCACTTGTTGGTTCATCTAAAAAGATAACTTGAGGACAACCAAGAAGTGCAATTGCGGTGGACAATTTGCGTCGGTTTCCCCCAGAATATTTCCCGCAAGCCTTGTCTGCATGTGGTTCCAAACTCATATCAATCAGCAGATCATTCACCACTCTGTGCAGATTGTCTTCCGGTATTCCCCTAATTTTCGCGTACATGGTCAGCGTCTCGCGTCCGGTTAACAAATCCAAGGTGGCGTCAAACTGCGGGCAGAATCCAAGACTCGTGTGTGCTTCCCGCTGCTGTTTGGTCACGTGAAAGGAGTTCACATACGCATCACCGAAACTCGGCTTTAAACACCCGGTGAGCATCTGGAATGTGGTGGTTTTTCCCGCGCCGTTCACCCCGAGCAAACCGAAACATTCTCCAGGCTGAATGGCGAATGTGAGTCGATTCACGGTGGGAGATTTCTTCCGACGGAAAAATTTGGTAAGGTTCACGGTACAGACAGAAGACGTGGACAACAGCTTATCGGAATCCTGGAGCTGCAGTGGCAAAAATAGGTTAAAAATACATAGATTTCAATTTGCAAGATTCATATTTAAATTTCATGTATTCGGAATGAAAACTCGTCATATTGGCCTTACGAGTCGAGAAGAACTTGCACTTGACCGCTCACTTTGGAGGCAGTGTCATACGCGTCTTCGATCTGGGAATTAGCAGATACTACACTCCGCTACTGAGCTTAGATCACTCCGTCAGCGTGCAACTTACATCAATTGACCGAGTACTATCTATCACTGTGAGCTCCGAGGAAGAGATTGTTCCTCCCAAATCGCAATGTTTAACCATTCGAAACGCAGTGGTGCAAGAAATCATATATGGTCGATATCGACCGAAGGTGGCCAACAACGACAACCTAGAATATATGCTAGGAAACTTAAAGAACATTAAGTCTTAGAACAATGGTCAACTCTCAAGGAGACTTATAACCGCGGAGATCAGCACGGTGGACAGATAAGAACTTCAGTCGAGGCATGTAAATCTCAGCGCACAACTTCGTCAACAATATGGATAGATAATAATGCTAGGTTAAACGAGTAGGAATGAAAAAGATCAACCCAATACCCTGAATAACGCGATACGCGGTTCAATTGTTTTCAAGTTTAACGATCATTCATTGGTATATTTATAACTAGAGTTATGAGAACCATACCATGCAACAGCTTTAACGTTCGTTGTGATTCTATTTTATGGTGGTAACCTGCTTTGTTCTTTGAAACACAAGCAAACGGGCTCGGACATTCGCGCATAATATTTGTAAACAGGGCAACATTGAAAGTTTGTAACATTTGTTGATGTTTTTGACTACTCATCAGTACCAAGTCCTTTGAAATATTCACAAATTTGATCACGACGGTCCATAGTGGAAGCACTGGACTCGAGTTTCGCTCTTATTGGAGCTCATCAGCAGTGCATATCCCCTAGCTCGGGTGAGAGTTGAACCCCCGATCATCACCATTGTAATCCCACGCCTTAAGACCTGGGATACCATCCACCGCCTGACCGATCGCAATTAAGCGTTTATAAATCTTTCTCGAGACTGGCACATTTGAGTAGCTTTGTCGGCCCGGCCAGTCGTGAAGGAGCCAGCAACATCTGTTGTGGTTGTCCAACTGATCTGATGCATAATAGCCGATTCAAGCAGCGAAGCGGAGTAATCTAACCAAACGCCCATAAACTACCAATTGTCACCAATCGGTATGAACTCATTAACGCAACCACAAAATTAGAAGTTTTGTGTCGACTGTGGCTACCTTTCCTGCAAGTCGCGAAATTCCTTCAGAATTTATGCACATGTTTAATCAAAGCGATTTGACTGTACCTGCGTATCACTCAAAGGGTGAGTATTTAACTCGGTTTTGCGAGGCATTACAAAAAATGATTGACCTGTATTCTCCAGTAATGGTGAGACGAAATGCGTTATGTTGCCACAATTGTTATACTTAATGAATCATAAGATTTCGATACGTCGTTAATATGTTGCCGAATCTGAACAGCCATACAAACATCACCCTTACCGTTCATTTACATCCGCTGAACTTCAGTTTACAATAAGCCAAGGCGATCAAAATCGCCGAAGCAGGTAGGCTTGGGGTCATTAAGATAGATGGGACAGAGAGCCTCCTAATCCGTCTCTCAGCACTGACGGGGACAAACATCCTCATGATTCAATTTACGTTTAACCGAAACAATTTAGTAGTATTGTAGACGGAGGAGGAAAATTGCGGCATGTCAATTGAGTCGAAATCGCGTTTCCCGTTTCAATGTCCATTACGTTATTCAAACATGATTTAGTAATACTCGATGCAACGGTTATCACGTCTCCTGTCGAGTTTCACACCCATTTGCCTATTGCGAACCGATTCATCCCAGAAGTCTATCATTCCAACGCTATTCAAGTTCACTCATGAATCCCCAAACACGACCAAACTCGCTTATTTCACACATGACAAAGAACACATGCCGACCTTTTATAGGCAACTCACGTAACCACAACACAGTGCTCAACCTGTCACTGGTTGTAACTTTTATCGATTTTGTACAAACATGTTCACCACAAACAACAATGCCCGTCAGATTTCAATCGGTGTTAGCTTACACTGTATCTGATGGGAAGACCTGACAAGGAGATCAGATCGGTTGGACTACCACAACACATGTTGCTTGCTCCTTCTCGACTGGTCGGGCATATGACGCTACTCAAATGTGCCAGTCTGGATAAACATTCATGAAGTCAAACGGTGGACGGTAGCTCAGGCCGTGAGGCATGAGACTAAAATGGTGAAGGTCCTGGGTTCGAGTCCGACCCGAGACAGGATATGCACTGATGATGTGCTCAAATAAGAGCGAAACTCGAGTCCAGTGCTTCCAATGTGGACCGTCGTGATTAACTTTGTGAATATTTCGAAGGACTTGGTACTGACGAGTACTCGCCAAAACATAACGTTCACCACCAGCTTTCACTGCATTGGGATCGTTCGACTGAGATTGACATATTGCATATCGTTCGAAAGCGGCTGACGTCCTCCGCTCAAGGGGCTACGTGTGTCGTTATCCTTGTCAACCGCGTAATAAACGCGTTTCGATCAAATGGCTTTCTCTCGTGTTTTGGGACATGAGAAGGTTTGCTTTAGAGATCAATGGGATGCAATCGGCAAGTGTTTATAGAACACTACTCACGAGCTTCCAGAAGATATACACCTTCCGGGACAAAACAAGAGCAGGACGCGCCGAAACGACAATCCCGAACCAGTGGTAATTCGTGTTTAGAATGAATTGCATACGCCACTATCCTATTCCCCATTCTACAATATGTTCCTACACACGTGAGTCACAATTCCGACTGAACTTGATATTGTAAATGCGTACTATACCAAGCAAATCAATCAACCGACCTTGACTGACTACGTGGTTTGATACACCATGGACTTTCGATTGTCCGCTTACTGGTAAGCTGAACTACAAGTTGTAGCTTAAGGTAGACTCAATTATGTTCCGTGTTGTTCAGATGGTGTTCGCCGAGCTTGTATAGTTGTTGTTGGACGTTTCGTCATCACGCTAGATGACATATGTTCCAGGGTTCTGACCAAGTTATTTGCGAGACGCTATCCCAAACTCCTCTGACCGACAAACGAAGGATGGTTCTAATGCAAATCAGTTTCGCGAATCGCGATCTTCTAAGCGAATTCACCCCCCGATCACATAAATCAATGTATATTCAATGTGCTGATAGAACAATATAGGCAACCTGCAACTTGTTTGCTTGTGTACATAGCTTCAATGGAATCCCAAACCACCTACCTGGTGAGTGAACGGAACCAATGAAATCAAATTAAATGGCGTCACTTGGCGGCATAGCTCTCTCTCATAATTTAGACCACGAGAGCGAAGCGAAAAACGCAAGCGAAGTGTACAAATGATCTAGTCCCTCTCGGGATGAATCGACCGATGATAATAAAAGGATAGTTGAGGAACGCGACACTACCACCGGTGAGATGCGATTTGAGAACAAAACTACATAACATGTGGTAAATGAGCATCACGTGCAATTTGAGTGCCGCGTATCGAAATCACGTGACGAGCAAACAGTAAACGGTGGTCAGCATGTGTGTGAACGAATTCAACTGTTTGCTAAGCGTGACAAATATTGGAATCTTCTATCAGTTTAGATAGCATATGAGTGGGGAATATTAAAGTACTATACGTCTGTTCAATCACGAACAAATTAACTGAAAGAAACGGTATGATAACGGTTGATGGCAGGTAAGGCAAATGGAGAGATGGATAGAAAGTTAGATAGCTGAGTAGGCTGTTATGTAGAGAGAAAGAGTAAAAGAGAGTTAGGTGGATAAATAGATGGATAGCAGAATCCATGGATAGAAAAGCATACTAACTTACTTGGAACACCCGATTTTGCTCAGATCGAACGTCGTCCGCAATACCCTGTTGACTAATTCCACACAATATTAGCATCTTCTTTCTGACGCGATCAGATCGCTTCTTGGCTAAAGCAGGATACTTTCCCCAGAAGTACATTCTGATTGGTCCGCTGAAAAATCGATTCTCTATCAATAGAACCAGCGCACTAAAAACGATCGTTTCCACGCCCATTGCGAGCAATTTCCAACCCAACACCTCCCCATTGAATACATTTTCATACTGACGGTACGATGTTAAACCCGCTCCTAAATAAGGCAGAATGAACTCCCGAAACGCCATGTCATACATGCCTTTGCCTAAACAATACTGAGGCAGTATAAGGAAGAACAATTTCAGCGCCTCAGTGGCTGGGAGCAAAGTGGCGTCATCTTTGGACAAGACTTCCAAAAAGAACGTGATCATCAATGGTATTGAACCAACAAGAACGTTGAATATTACCAAAACGACCAAAGCGGTACTGGGCGTATGCAAGAAGAACGAGAAACAATACAGTAGCGGAAACACCGACAAGCCATACATCAGGATTAACAACAAGAACGGGCCAATGGTCTCCAATCCAGTGAACGCTTTGTTTTGGAAAGCGACAAAAATAAGTACGCACAACACAACCGGAAGTATAAAATTCACCATGTCCCACAAATACGCACTAGCCCAATAAATGTATACATTCAATCCCGATATGAATTGTAATCGCTTCGACCCGGTGTGTTGCTCCCTGATCAAGAAGGTGACGAAGCTTGCGGAAATAAACGAGAATGCCATCATGGTGAATATGATCGTCGTGACCTCCAGCATCAGGGACGTTTCTGACACAGAGTCTGTGAAACTGGTTGCTTCAATTTCCAACGGGTGATTAACAATGGCGATCCCGATCCGTTGAATCGAAGGCATTTGATTGGCCAGCAGCATACGAAATTGCATATTTTGGTGTACGTTTAAGTAACCCGGAGCGGAAACATAGCCTTTGTTATTGAACCAAATACGAAAATGATGTGTTGGTGGTAGGTTTCGA
Organism: Atriophallophorus winterbourni; assembly: GCA_013407085.1. Lineage (NCBI taxonomy): Eukaryota > Metazoa > Platyhelminthes > Trematoda > Plagiorchiida > Microphallidae > Atriophallophorus > Atriophallophorus winterbourni. The sequence goes on from JACCGJ010024506.1 coordinate 84,737, forward strand.
CGAATCCAATCGGCTGCATTTGGCCAGAACATGTCTGGTTGAGAATCTTGAGAAGTTAGTTGACTCAGATACGAAAATAAGCTATTATTCGGATGAAGTACGTTCTCTAATAACACACGAACTCCAACATACGGGGACTGGATGAAGCTCACACCACCGAATCTTCTGAGAACAAATTCTTCCCGTGTCTTGAGCAAGTATTCCGTAACATTGAACGCAGTCAAATTGTAAAGTATATCAGTTGTTTGCAGTTCTGTCGTAGGGATCGGAATTGCAGACGGACTGTCCGAACAGATTAACGAACCGGTACCACACGAACATTTACTCATGGATAGTTTGCGAGCTTGAATGAGTTCTGTGGTGTTTAAGCCACCTGGAGGATGCCAGACGGCCGACTCTGTTTGATGTTTACAGGTGGAAACCGAAGCTGGTTCTAGCTGATATACATCTGGTGGCATGCAACGTGTTCCAGTGAAGTAGAATGGTAAAACGATCGATTTTTCGTATTGCGTCGCAACGTTACGAACAAGACGGATATGTTCCATCGAAATATTTGGATCAGTTTTCGCGTACTGGTGGTTTTCGTAGAATACGTTAAGCGGGGTTCCCGAAGACGCCATCAACCAAGGATGCACAGGCATTGGAGGGTTGTCAAAGTTGTGAGGTATGTTACTCACAAAAAGCATTGCCAGCAAAAGAAGCAACACTGGTAGTACCATTTCGATGATCCAACCCCGTTTGTTACGTTTGAAGTAACAAAACCGCTTGGCGAACATCGCTTGAAATTGTAACGTGAGCGCTGGTTTCAGTGTGGTTACCGCGAAAGTCAGTGAATCCCGTCGACTTGGTGCGATCGTTTCCTCACGAAACACATGCGTCCGATCCCGGATGCTATATCTTGTGGCTGGAACCGGTAACTGGCCGTAATCGCTGTATTTTTGTAACTGCGTAGATTGACGTAACAAGTCGAGTTGTGAAGCACGCCGGGAAAAATAATCCACCTCATTCATTTTCCGTTTCTTTTTGCGAGACGAGCCGTTGGAAGAGGATGGATCATCGGCGAGTTCCATGAATATCTCCTCAAGTGACGTGTCGCACAAACCGAATGTACCGACTCCCAGTTTTGAAAGAGGTTCACTACAACAAATGGGAGATTGTTTGCTTTCAATTGTACGTAGAAACTCCGGAAAGGCATCGCTTTGTACAAAGCTAGTTGAGATTCGTATGACGACTTCGTTCAACGTGGCATCCACTAGTTCGGCATCTGGAATATAGATCTGCACAAATCTCAAAATACGCTCCCAATCAAAAGCATTAATATCCTGTTGTTCCGCGTCACGGTGTAGAACAAGATGATAACCTTGACCGTGGTGCTTTTTCAAGAACAGACTTGATCCACTGCATTTGAGTTTTCCTTGTGAAATGATTACAATTCGGTCGCCCAGAACATCCGCCTCATCCATATGATGTGTTGTTAGAATGATGGTACGATTGGTCTTCAATTGACTGATCAAGTCCCAAATTGATCTTCGAGAATACGGGTCCACCCCTGCTGTTGGCTCGTCCAAAAATACCACAGGCGCTTTCCCCACAAAGGCAATGGCAACCGAAAGCTTACGCTTTTGACCACCGGAAAGAGTACGAGTTTTTGAATTCTGTTTATCGGGGAAGCCAAGAAGCTGGACTAAATCGTCAATCTCGGAGGATATTGTTTTTGAATCAACACCTTTCAATTTCGCGTAAAATTTAATATGCTCCCGGACGGTCATACGGTCGAATAACACGTTGTACTGCGGGCAAAATCCAATACAATTTTGAACGTGGAGTAATTGTGTTTTGAGATCGAAACCAGCGATTTGTACTTCCCCCTTTGTGGGAGACTGCATTCCGGTCAGAATGGACATCAACGTAGACTTTCCAGCTCCATTGTGACCAAGCAGAGAGGTGATTTCGTTCGCGTAAAATTTAACCGATAAATCATCTAGCGCGACCATCTGTTTGCGAAAACGTTTCGTCAAATGCCAAATCTCTACACCGATTGGCTTCCCGCTGGGTGTTTGTTCGAAATATAGGGAATTTCGCTCGGCGCAGTGTTCATCAATCTCCTGTGTTTGCAGATCCAACTTGCTGGAACCACCTCTTGCCCCACACCAATACCGTTTGGTGAACGGAAAATAGAAGGGTAAACCAACCCCATATTTTCCAGGGTACACAGCTTCAATGTACCAAGCGAGAACGAAGCAAATCGCACTGTCCACCCACAACATCACCATGGATTTCCCGATTGTGAATGTGTCAGAGGTCGCGTATCGCGGTGTCCAGAAATCTTCCCAATACGCCCCGAAACCTTGCGTTTCAATCCGCATAAATCGGTAAAGACCCAATGCGAAGGCAACTTGACACGACAATGAGGAGCCAAATATGGCTGCTTCGTTGAATACCGATTCGTTGCTGAGTATCAGAGCGGCAGGCAAATAGATAATGATGTAGATCATTCCCGTGACCACGGCTCCAAGATGGGCTTGTGTAAAAAACGTGGAGCATAAAAAGATGAATGCAATCACAGCCACAAGGTAGGATAAGACAAATACGAGAAGAAACGAGAAATCAGACAGTGTAAGCACTCCGCCATACCTCAGGATCAAACTAATGATGACACCCGAACTGGCCATGATGACGAAACTGATTGAGAACCAGCCAAGCCAATGTGTTGTCGTAGAAAGCCCCATCATTTTAGTGAATTCCTTCAACCGCAGCTCCTTTTCCTCAACGATGTACTTCGTGGTGACCATCACGGTGAAGATCCAAGCGAAGAGCATGAATTGCGGAAACATTTCGGCGAATTTTCCGATAAAATACCGATTCAAATAGCAAGGGGTCGGGAAAAATTTGAGTTCTTGTCCCGGCATCAGATCCGTTAGCAAATGCATGCTGTCTGGTAAACGAGAAAGTCTGTCAGGCAGCCCGGCACGCATTGCAATGATCGCGTCACTGATTGCTTCCTGTGCATCCATGAAACCTTCGACAATGTAATTCACATCCCCGTTGCCAGGATCTTGTCTCGCTTTAGGAGACCAAACTCGATCGAACACCTTGAAGTTGTATGTGTCTTCATGTTTCCGTAGCACCACTTCGTACAGACCCCGTTCTCCGGTACGTGAAAAATTGACCGCGATCGGCGTCTGTCGGGATTTCAGACGACTCAAATGTCGCAGCAACTGGTGGAATTCCGATTCTGATTTGACCGCTTGTACTCGTGGCCGATTTCGCGTGCAGGACAAAAATTGGTCGGTAAACATCAACACTGCATCAATGCGATCCAACGTTTGGTTGAAATCAGTTGCGTTGCGAGGAAACACCTTCATAATTTCAGAACATAGTTGCTTCAGAGTTTGGCTCATGTCGGTACGTTTACATAGTTGGGAAAGTTGGTGTTCAATGTTCAATGCGGAGGAGTTTTGATTCAGTAGGTAGCGTAATCTAGGTCCGGTATGATTCAGATAATGTCGAATCAATTCGTGTAATTGGTCTAGAAAGCGTTGAGGATAACTTGCTCGGTACATGATCTCATCTGTGTGTGGGTTGGAAGGAAAGTAGTACAGTGTGCCGTTCAGGAAGAAGCGTATCCTCGCAGTGTATTTGGCGAATATGGGCTCGGTAGTCACATTCCAAAAGGTATCGCACCAATTTGCCCCAGCGTCGGTACCGGTGGACCGGCCATCATCATCTGAGTAGCCCGCCGCTCTGATCAGTTGTTCATATCTGTCCTTGTATTCTTTCAACAAAATAGCCACCCGTCCGAGGTCATTATTTTCCGCTGGGACGCCACAAATGTGGGTTGACATGACCATAATCTCATCCAACAGTTTAGGATCAATGGGAAGGTTGGATGATGGTGTATTCTTGACGATTTGATTGCTTCCGTTTGATGCCGTCGCTTCTTTCCACGGGGAAAAACTAACTGAAGGTGTTTTGTCGTCGTTGAAGGATTTCGTGCGATACCTATTTGAGTTTGATGACCTGTGTGTAGGAACAAGATGATAAGTTTGAAAAAATGGTTTGTGACACAGTCAAATGTTTTAATAATACTTTGTTAATCTAGCGTAGTATCACGGAAGCTGCCTACATTAAAGTTCCGTGTGATGTCTACTTTGTGATTGTTTAAATGGTTCCGCGTTTAATCGATGGTAAATAGTATTGCTATGGAAATGCGGTTTGCGCCAGGGAGAAAGATTCCCTGCTCGTTTCCCAAACGAATTCCCCAGGATTAAAGGAGAAGAAGAAGAAGAAAAGGAATTCTTCGTGTACACAAACTGTCAGCAATAATATCAATTCCACCGCACACAAATATTTTTCCAAAAAACATTACGTAAAATGTGAGGGTAAGGATTGAGTGTCGAAATACACACTGCCAGTCGCCTCCTAAGATCAAGAAAAACTTTCGAATGATCAACCAAATAGCGGGCAAAGTTACGGACGCAATAATTCCTGAAAATTTCAGTTTTTGAATAAAGGACGAGGTATTGGCTTCGCGTAAATGAGAACGATTTGCAAGCCATGAATACCTCATGCAGTGGGTGTGCATTATCGGACAAAATGACTCTGACCAATCTGTCGCATTCACAGAAGTGTCTTTCGACGATCATATCGCAAATTAACGCGGTAGAGGCAAAGCTCAGTCATGCAATAACCTTAATGACTCTTTTGATTATCATGACATCCCTTTCAATTGAACCGGGGAAAATTATAGGGGATGCATAGAGGAGTGGGGACAATGCGAGGAAAAACAAAATGTTTAACTACATCAGGTGGGACGGGTAAGGAAGGCAGGCGTAGGGCATAGAAAGATAGCTTTCGATCCTTCAAGAGTTGTGCAGTCACATTATCAGTCCAGTGGAGACTGTGAAAACATAACGCCACGATACATGAAACAAGTGACTTTACTGAACTCGGGCCCAATGAAGGAAACCAAAGGAATTCCTCGAAGCAGGATAGGCATGGGCTATCGCGTAAAACCACCACAAATACAAATGGCCACGAAGACTTGGCTGGAACATTTAGAGGGCTTCTGACAAGATTGTCCTCAAAATACTTAGACGGAATGTGTGTATTCAAAAGTAATCCGATCTTGATCTTGAATTGCCTCGAGCAACAAAAATACCAACTCAACTAGATTAGATAATAGACGGGAATGGGGTCAATCGAGGGCTTTCGAATTAAACACTACCCCGGTACAAAAAGACCGTCGACAATACTCGCAGACCCAAACAAATTATGGGTACGAAAAAATGGCACAAGAATCGTTCGAATTGCAACACAAAACCGGAATAGATGAGATGAAATATTAATGCCCGATTTTAGTCAATTCTACCCTGAGCTTCGAGACATCGGTGAGACTGTTTCAAGCTAAAACACTGTGAATTACACCCGTATCCAGGAAACCATTACTCTTACATGAAGGAACGCTTTAGTGTCATTTCGGTTATGGCCTTCCATCGAAATAGGCGAAAAAACGTCTATCATATTGAACGGTCCACGTGAAATTTTGATACCGAAATAAGTATATCTGTTTTTTCTAGTCAATAAGATCACACACACTAAAAGCGTCGGCAATTAAAGAGCAATATTATCCGATTTTTTGAAGAGTTTTTCAATCGCAGGCTTTCCAGGCAACGACAGTTTGAGCGACGAATGAATGTGCTTTCCTAATGTACCTATCAATACAGGTTATCTCATAATCTAGAGAGTACTTTTCGAATAACTACAAAATCACTTTCTAAGTAAGCATGATCTCCAACGTTGTTAAATTGACTCCTTCCTGGCTGCGAAGAATCCTGACCATTTCTCTTACAACATGTTCTACGTCTACTGATTTCATTGACAAGCTTTGTCTAATGGAAACCCAATTAAACGAAATTTGTTATGACTCTGCTGAACACCGTTTTAGAAAATGAATAATTATCCTCATTACACAAAAAGCAAAGGGGTTTCAAAATTGTAGATTGTCGAAAAAGGCTTCGCTTTTCGGCGATACGGCAAAAACGGATTGTACTCTCACCACTTGACGCGAAACGGATGTAACTCACAAGCGCCTCCATGTATTCGAGTCC
>JACCGJ010024507.1:0-30863 GCA_013407085.1 Atriophallophorus winterbourni
AGTTCAGTTTGCACAGGACGATATGTGGCAGAGTCGCCAATCGAGCGTCCAGATTTCTTCCGGTGGTATGCCAAAAAGAGCGCCACCACTTCAATCAAAATAGGTTCACAGATTTCTACTGGTAGGATGGTTACCTGGAATGTAGAGCAAAAACTCCCCTCACCAAAGGTGAGGAGACATTAGTGCATTTCAAAGACCAGGTAAATACAATATCATTACTCAATTAGGGGCAAAATGCAGGAAATAATTAGCTCCATACGGCATCAAGTCTATTCTTGAAACACATTACAGAGTTAGAGTTCACGACATCTTCAGGTAGGCAGTTCCAGTAGCTTACTACTCTTTCACTGAAGAAGTGCTTACGAGCATTAAACCTGACATGTTGTTTGGCCAGTTTCAGAGGGTGACCTCGAGTACCCACATTGGGTGCGAGAACATACATTTCACCTGGTTGAACAGTACTAAAACCGGCCATGATCTTGAAGGTTTCTATCAGATCCCCACGCAGCCGCCTTCTTTTCAGTGAAAAGAGCCCTAGACTTAATAGTCTTTGCTCGTAAGATCTACCTGATTGCCCTTCGATCATACGAGTAGCAAGGCGCTGAACACCATCAAGCCTTGCAATATCTTTTTCAAGATAAGGTGACCAAGCTTGAAGGCAGTACTCGAGATGAGGTCTAACGACAGCCTTGTATATCGGTATGAAAACCTCCGGGGACCTGCAGGATAAAACTGATCGAAGGCGAAACAGCGCGCTCCTAGCACGATGTGCAGCTGCTGCACATTGATCAGCCCATTTGAAGTCCGCAGAAATCTCTATACCTAAGTCGCGTACTCTCGGCACCCCAGTTATCACAAGTGTACCATCTGGGCCAGCTACAGCCAGCTTCTTGCCGACTTTCGACAAGAGATAGCTTTTTGAGAAGTTAACTGGTAGATCCCATATAACAGACCACTTGATAACCTTTTCAATATCGTCAATAAAATCACTTTCGTTCGGCGATCCAATAAACTTGACATCATCCGCAAAAATGTAGCAGGGACACTTAAGCGCCGCTGCCAAGTCATCGATGAAGATAAGGAAAAGTAGCGGCCCGAGTACAGATCCCTGCGGAACTCCACTTGTAACCCTTACTTTCGGTGAGTACGTACGGCCCACCCTGACACGAAAGTACCTGTTGCTTAAGAAGCCTACTATCCAGTTCCTTAGAGGACCAACGATACCCATATAGCCTAGTTTGGTAGCGAGCAGTCTATGGTTCACTGAGTCGAAAGCCTTGCAGAAGTCCAAGTAGAAAACCTCAGCCTGTTGGCCCTTATCCAATTTTCTGGTGACCTCGTTTAGAAAGGCCAATAGGTTTGTTAGGCACGACTTTCCTTTAAGGAAGCCATGTTGAGCAGAGTCCAGCAACTTAAACTCAACTAAGTGCCTGCAGATCCGATCTCTGATAAGCCTCTCCAAGATCTTACACAGAATGACAGTAAGGCTTACCGGTCTATAATTACAGACAGATGAACGACTGTCGCTTTTGTGTATCGGGATAACATCGGCTAGCTTCCAATCACTCGGAATAACTCCATGCACCAGCGATGCGTTAAAAAGACGACCCACGCTCTCAGCTAGTACGGGCGCCAAGTTTCTAATAAACTGAGGGTGAATACCGTCTGGGCCTGCAGACTTATGTGGGTTAGTTGCTGCAAGCTGAAGTCTAATCTTCTCATTAGTGAAATATAGTCCCTCGAGTGCAGCAATGCCATCCGATTTTACAGAGACTGGTGTGATAGGTGGGTCTATTTGGCGGTCAATTCTCTGGACTGACTGAAAGTGTTTGAGAAACGCGAAAGCCTTTTCGACATCTGAAACTATATGGGGTCCGTTATCCTGTTGCAGGTTACCGATCCACTCGCGAGTTTTGCCTTTAGATTGGGCATAGCTATAGTAACGCTTTGGGCACTGCTTGATATTGCGTGCCAACCGTGTTTCAAATTCACGTTTCGCTATGCGTTGCATAGCTACAGCCTTATTCCTCACTGTCTTATACTGTATCCAGGACCGTTGTGTCTGTGAAGTCTTATAGCTTTCCCAGGCACGATCCCCGAATTTAATCACCCGACGCATCGCAGGTGTGAACCACATTGGCTTGTTGCGCCGCTTGACAGGAACCAACGGAGCAAACTTATCTTGCAAGCTCGAGAGACAGCAATGCAGAAGTTGCCAATTAGCAGCCACATCGTCACCTGTGTATTGCGACAAGATCGTTTTAGCTTCTTCTGTTACAAGATCCCAATCTACACAGTTGAAATCACGCCTCAGTTTAGGAGGAGGTTTGTCATACCTGAGTATTAGCTGAAAGCTTATCATAATATGATCACTCTTCCCCAGCGAAGGGAGGTATTCTACCTGTCGTACCATTTCACCACTCGAAGAGACTACAAGATCCAGTAACTAAGGTAAGCAACCCTGTCGAAACCTTGTTGGCTCAATGACATGCTGGCTCATAGCATGCGTGTGAATCCATTCGGTAAAGTCTTCAGACAATTTATCGGTGGAACACTGAGTCGACCATTATATGTGGGGTAAATTGAAATCACCCACTATAGGAACCTGGGACCCCTCGGAGCGCAATAAACTCAGATTTTCAAGCAGATTATGCAAATCCTGCAATTTAGCTTGAGGACTCATATGAACGCACGCTATTACCATTGATTGCTTATATGAATGGATGACGCAGGAGCATAGTTGAACGTTGTGCGTGCTAAGCCGAACGCTCGATTCTGTAGTTCGAAAACCAAGCCCAAGAAAAATGGCAACCCCGCCACCATTTGTTTCACTAGGTCTATCGCATCTGACTACAGAATATCTGTTACTTATCATCTCGGGGATAGAATCAGTTTTTGATAGCCAGGTTTCCGTCAGTGCTATTGCATGTGGCCGGAGCTCATGTGCCAGGATAGAAAGTTCGGACCACTTATTTCGGATACTACATGAATTTCCGTATAGCACTGTGGCGACGGGACCCAGCAAAACATCTTGACTCATTCCTGCTTTTTCCTCGGGCGTAGTACCCGAGGAGACAGCACGATTTTTGGCGTGCTATTCAGGATGGATGAATAAACCTCTACCTCTTGAAGTACCGTTGTATTCTGAAGGTTACTAACCATCATCTGCGGAATTGCGGGGTAAGTACTATGAACGACGTTCAGATCCAAAGAACCCTCCGTAGTTTCTGCATCTGATAATGCCATATCTTTTTCCGAAGGACATTGCATGCTGCAACTCGGCATTTCATGCCAAAGATCACTCTTCTTTGTGGATCCTTTGTTGTCGTCGGGCACAACAACGTGTTTACCTTTGGTGATTCTGTCCAGACTATTATAACCTGCTAGGAATTTATCACGATCGTTCTGTGAGATAAATTCAACTAAGAGAGGCCTTGGACTTATGCCCGTCGCACCTTTGGTGCCCTTCCACACTCCTACACGATGAACGCGCCTTATCGCTGTGTCTGGACGCATTTCAGCATTTCGGAGCAGATTTCTTATGCACGTCCGGTCCAGTGATCTACGTGCTTTAGCCTCGCGTATGTAGGGTTCATCCTGATTCAGCAACAGGACATTACGAGATTTGTCTCGAATCCCTAAACGCGCTGATTTAATCATTTCAATGTCCCTGGAGACTTTCTCGAGGCTAGAAACGACAGCAGCAAGTAGGTTTGAATGGGAGGAAGGAAGCCCACTGGTATTCAAAATCTGTTTCGATTTAGCCTTACTTCGACCTTTACGAAGCTTCGAAGGCGAGGAAGGCGAACCCTCTGCCGTGATAGTAGCAGCTACAGCTTGAGTCGACGCCCTATCCACTATGTTGCTGTTTCGCGGCTTTTTGGAACGAGAATTTTTTCTCGTAATAACAATCGAATCAGCCTTAACCGACGGAATAGCTTCTTTGGTGCTATCGCGTGGCTTTTTAGGACGAGAAGATTTAGTCCCCGTAAGATTCAATTTGTTGGTCCTCGTTGTGCTCTCCCTCACAACTTCAGCATAAGATTTTTTACGGTTAGGTTGTTTTGGAGTGACAGGTTGCCGGGGAGAAGCGATTTTGGGTTTTTCTGAAAATGCCTTTTTCGCGGCCCATTGGCACTCGCTGCACATCCATTGAAGCCAACGCTGCGCTACATACACCTTAAAATGCTCGGGATGTATTCCCGAACATTTCGGATGAGCCCATCTCTTGCAAGTATGGCACTCAATACCCTTAGATACCTTTCGGTGACATGTATTTTTCAAGCAACTAGCATTAATCATTGTGTAATCAGTAATGGAATAGTGAGCCAGAAAATAATTTCAGAAAGCGTAATAGAAAGCACGTCAAATTTGAACGCACACATAATTCAAGAATGAATATGAATAGGGATGTAAACCTAGAAAGCTAGGAGATACAAACACCTTCGCTTGGTATAAGAACAACATTTGGCTGCTAAAATGATAAGATAGTTGTGTCGTGTAATCCCGTTGTGTTGCTTCTTTCAATTTCTTTCGTGTATTAAAAAGCCTTACCTTAAATATCCTTATAACCTGAAGCGTTCTAAACTAATAAATATCTCATAATGTGCTTCTATTTGCGCGACATCTAGCAGTAAAGCTAAAGCTTAGATAGTAATGTACTCAACTAATCATTGTTTGGATTTTAAACGCAATGCGATAAACATTTTGTTTAACGTTATTTTTCGAAGTAGTAATGCTTTAAAGGAGTACACAATTTTTGTTTTTATTGTTTCTTACAGATGTTCCTTTCAACTCATCTAGGCTACTAATTTCGGTTGATTTTCCGCGTCAACAATTTTTATGGATAACAATTACACTTGTTCAATAGTTTAATAGTCTATTACGGTATAAGAAACTAAAAGCTTGTTCAAACCGCAGGATAGATTGAGCGGTGGGTCGAAAAAGCAAAGAAAGAAATATTTGAGTTTCCAAGGCTTTATAGCGGGCCTTATTCGCGTCTAGCCTACACCATGGTCTCCATTGTCATCGTAATGAAAACGGCGAAAGATTGCTTAACTTGTGCTCAGAGCACAGACTGTACCTTGCCAGCACTAACTTCCGCCATTCGAAGCGTCACTACTCCACCTAGAGATCTCCATCGGCGGCCTTGTTCACGCAAATTGACCATATTGCTATCAGCTACTCCTGGCGAGGGAGTGTGCAAGATTGCCGCTCCTACTGGGGCACCTGTCTAGAGTCCGATCATCCGTTAGTCTGTGCTAAGCTCTCGATGCGTTTTGGTGGGAAACGTATAAATGTTGCAAGGCAGTTGAATGTTGCTAGGCTTAACGATCTCCCGGTTCTCCGAGGATTTCAGGCCAATTTGAGTCTGCATCTGTCTACAGTTCCCCAAAATAGTATCGATGACCAATGGAGTGGGATTCAAACATCCTTGGAAACAGCCGCGTTGGATAGTTGTGGGTTGACTTCCCGTGTAGCTCAGCACTGGGTTTCTGCGAATTCTCTCCAATTAATGGACCAACGTCGGTTGCTTTCTGCTGATAGCATACATGATGCGTCACGAAGGCTTATTAAACGTAAACGGGTTGCCAGTTTGAGAACCGACAGGGAAAGTTGGTGGAGTTCTAAGGCTACGGAAATGGAATCTGCGGCAGCTGTAGGCAATTTCAGAAAATTGTTCCAACTCATCAGAACAACTGAAGGCGGGCGACCAGGCATCAGTGAGTTGATACGTGAAGCAGATGGTTTGCCAGTTTTTAACATGCACAGACGCATGGAGCGATGGGCAGAACATTTTGAAGCACAGTTTAACTGGCCTTCTGCACCCACTGATTTCGAGAATACGGAACACTGTACCCCATGGTCGATTTCTCTTGAGGCTCCGACTCAATCAGAGATTTACAGTGTAGTCCGGAGCCTTAAGCGCCATCGGGCATCAGGTGCTGATGCTTTGCTTCCGTCATTGTTCAAAGATGGCGGTTTCGCTTTAGTTCGCGAACTTCAAGCGCTGTTCGCCAACATATGGGCTGAGGAACGCGTTCCGATCCCTTGGAGAGAATCGGTAATTGCTCCGATTTTCAAAAAGGGACGGCGCGATTCCTGTGAAAATCATCGGGGTATCAGTCTCATTTCAGTAGCTCCTAAAATACTGGCGTCCATTCTGCTTCACCGATTGAGTACCAAACGGGAAGAGCAAATCCGTGAGGAGCAAACTGGGTTTCGTGCCGGCCGAGGGTGCATAGATCAAATTTTCACACTCCGTCAGTTACTGGAGCAACGCCACACTTTTCGTAAACCAACTATCGTGGTATTCCTTGACATCCGAGCGGCATTCGATTCAATCGATCGTGAAAGTCTTTGGAACTGTCTACTGAGACATGGAGTGCCCGAGAAGTATGTTTGGATCTTGAAAGCATTATATTGCCAAACGGACAATTGTCGTCCTCGTTCAATATCTCCAGCGGGGTGCGGCAGGGCTGCCCTATCTCGCCGTTCCTTTTTAACTTCGCGATCGACGATGTCCTGAGAAAAGCATTAGCTGGCCTGGTGGGCACAGGTGTTGAACTTCTGCCGGGTGAGCGAGCGACCGATCTAGAGTATGCCGATGACATCGCACTTCTGGGAGATGACCCTCATATAATGCAACAAGCCCTAGACCGCCTGGCACTTGAAGCTTCAAGGTATGGCATGTGCTTTGCGCCTAACAAGTGTAAAACACTTACCCAGGATTGGAGCGGCTCTCTTCCAAACCTAACTGTGTGCGATGTCAATCTTGAATTGGTCGACAGCTTTGTTTACCTTGGCAGTTGTATCTCCACTGGAGGTTGTGTCGAGGACGAGATCTCACATCGTGTTCGCAAAGCGGGTGCAGCGTTTGCTAACCTTCGCCACCTGTGGCGTCGACGCGATGTTTCACTCCGTACTAAAGGCCGAGTGTACAACGCAGTGGTGCGTGCTACACTCATTTATGGCTGCGAAACCTGGTTTATCCGAGCGGAAGATGTCCGTCGGCTTTCTGTTTTTGATACCCTAGAATGCCAGGAGATACAAACACCTTCGCTTTGTATGAGAACAATATTTGGCTTCTAAAATGATGAGATAGTTGTGTCGTGTAATCATGTTGTGTAGCTTCTTTCGTGTATCAAAAAGCCTTACCTTGAATATCCTTATAACCTGAAGCGTTTCAGACTAATAAATATCTCATAACGTGCTTTTATTTGCGCGACATCTAACAGTAATGCTAAAGCTTAGCTAGTAATGTACTCAACTAATCATTGTTTGGATTTTAAACGCAATGCGATAAACATTTTGTTTAACGTTATTTTTCGAAGTAGTAATGCTTTAAAGGAGTGCACAATTTTTGTTTTTATTGTGTCTTATAGATGTTCCTTTCAACTCATCTAGGCTACTAATTTCGGTTGATTTTCCGCGTCAACAATTTTTATGGATAACAATTACACTTGTTCAATAGTTTAATAGTTTATTACGGTATAAGAAGCCAAAAGCTTGTGCAAACCGCAGGATAGATTGAGCGGTGGGTCGAAAAAGCAAAAAAAGAAATGTTTGAGTTTCCAAGGCCTTATAGCGAGCCTTATTCGCGTCTAGCCTACACCATGGTCTCGATTGTCATCGTAATGACAACGGCGAAAGATTGCTTAACTTGTGCTCAGAGCACAGACTGTACCTTGCCAGCACTAACTTCCGCCATTCGAAGCGTCACTGCTCCACCTGGAGATCTCCATCGGCGGCCTTGTTCACGCAAATTGACCATATTGCTATCAGCTACTCCTGGCGAGGGAGTGTGCAAGATTGCCGCGCCTACTGGGGCACCTGTCTAGAGTCCGATCATGCGTTAGTCTGTGCTAAGCTCTCAATGCGTTTTGGTGGGAAACGTAGAAATGTTGCAAGGCAGTTGAATGTTGATAGGCTCAACGATCTCCCGGTTCTCCGAGGGTTTCAAGTCAATTTAAGTCTGCATCTGTCTACAGTTCCCCAAAATAGTATCGATGACCAACAGAGTGGAATTCAAACCTCCTTGGAAACAGCCGCGTTGGATAGTTGCCTACATTAGACGTAGAATCAAAGATTCTCAACGAGTACATTGTTTGAGATCTATGGGAGGTTTGACTGAACATGAAGATGAACGTGAAGCAGTTCTCGCGGCTCAGTACAGTTCGGTTTACACAGAAAAGGCGTTTTCAATTCCTCTGCTTCATGAGAGCACCGCCAAAATACCGGATATCTCGATCTCGCAATAGATGGTGCAGTAATTACGTGCACTACTCGATGAACGCTCAGCACCTGGCCCGGACGAAATACACCCAATGTTTTTAAAGGTATTTTCGAGTATCATACACAAACCACTGGCGCTAATCTTTAATTTATCCCCGAGGTGTGGTGAGTTACCTCAAGATTAGAAGTACGGCATTGTCAAAACAATGTATATCGGCGGTGAAACCAGTGAACCGGCTAACTACCGACCGGTTACCCTCACTTCGCTAGTTGGGAAGACTCTGGAACGACCGGTGAAAAACAGATAGAAGATTTTCTCTTTACAACCGGTCAGCTAACATCTGTTCATCATGGTTTTAATATTAATAATATATATTTTTGGACATCCAAGGCATGCAATACATGATCAGTTCATCGAAATTTGAACAACAAAATAAAATAGAACAGTGCAAATGACCGAAATGAGCGGGATTTTTAAGCATTTTCCGTTCAATAATAGAAACGAATGTATAGTAGGTAAGAACAAATTCTTAATGTCCAATAACAATAAAGTTTCATTTACATTTTTTAAAGATTTACGAATGCCAAGGATGCGAAAAAATGGACAACAGAAATAGAAGGTAATAATGGAAAAAAGTGGTGTGAATTGTAATGAAGGTGTCATAAAAATTTATAAATAAATTATACATGCAAAACTTTACGTTTTCACGGGAAAGTTAGTTGGAAAATTTGAAAAGGGAACATAAATCCATCGGAATAAGAAAATCTAAGAAATTGTTGGGGATGAGATACGGTGTGGTATAAATTGCATGGGAGTAGGGTACGTTGTGTGATCCAATACTCTTGAAGAATTGTCGACGAATCAAACCAAAATTTGTTCACCAGCAGGATTTTCGTTATCTACAGGAGAATGAATCGCATACGGAACAAATCTCGGCGGATAGATATCGAGCCAGTTTCATCAATAGTTCTTTATTCGAAGACACTGGAATATAATGAAAGATATTCTCTTCACCATCATGGTGAAAGGTCATCAAAGTAAAATAGTACATTATTTAAAAATAAGAATGTAATATAAGACAGTTATATACATAAAAGTGTATAGAAAATGTCATGGAAGGCAATGTTGAGATTAATTATTGTAAAAGCATGTCTAGGGTCCGGTAACGTGACACTTGAATGGCCAGTTATCCAGAGAACACTATCAGACCTCAAGATATACTAATATGTGGAGAAAGATGTGGATTTAGAAACCTGGGATCCCATGAGAATATAGAATATCTAAAGAAGAGTTTATCTTAAGGATTTCGGATAGTGAGTGAACGGTAAGAGTTTCTACAAGCGTTTTAAATTTTCCTGTAGATGTGCACATACGGAAATGTAGAGGAAGAGAATTCCAAAGTTGTGCATATATAATTGAAAAGAAGTTACGTCTAATTTTAGCGCGAGACAAAGCGGTATTCAACAGCCTTGTTCGATTGCGCAGATCTTATCTAATATAATCGTGAAAGCGCATGCCAGACTTAAGCTTAACTCGCTGATGGGTAATGATTCGGAAGAAAAGACGCAAATTCAGACGAATTGTGCGTAGTCATAGTGGTTCGACACTCGGCAAATTACACTTGTCATGATAAGGCGAAAGGTTAGAATAGACCAAAGTTGTTTTGGTGAAAGTACGTTGAAGTCTCTCTAAGAGAAAACAATCACGCCTCTCCATGTGGGAATATATGATATTACAATAATCAAGAATTGACAGGACCTTCATTTTATATAGTGCTATTTTACTTTCGCGTAAGAGGAATTTATGGTTAATTAAACCAATGTTTTGTCGTGCTCTCCTGAGGAGATGTCTTACTTGTTCATTAAGGCTGAGAGAAGAGGAATACCTAAATCCGAGGTCCCTAACTTCTACAGCAGGAGTTATGGTCGAGCCATTTAATGTAAGGGTGTCACAGGAGATTAAGCAGCGTAATCCTATATAGTGTGTCTTAGGAGGCAAAAATTCTAATCCGCATTGTGCGCCCCAGCTTGATAGAGATGCAAGATCAGTGTTAAGGGATATCCGAGTGTGTGACATTTCATTAGGTGGAAACGATAGGACGAATTTTATGTCATTCACGAAGATAAATAGTTTAGAGTGGTTCACAACATTTTGCAGATCATTAACATAGATGGAAAAAAGGGAACATAGAACGCTACACTGAATTACGCAAAGACGATCATGCATCCAATCTCATCACTGATCGCGAGCACTGGTGTGCTGAGCGCGATCTGAGCCACCCGGTAGTCACTTACTTCATTGACTCTAGTAAGGCTTTTGACCGTGTTCCTTTTCAACGTCTATTGCCTAAGCTCCGTGCTCGTGGTGTAAAGAGACCTGTCCTAACTTGGATTGAAGAATTCCATGTGGATCGTTATAAACAGGTCGAGGTCAACGGAGTTAAATCGCAGATTACACGTTCAACTTCCGGGGTTCGGCAAGGATCTGTTCATGGCCTGTCACTTTTTAAAGTATATGTTGATGACTTCCCCGACGCACTAAATATGAATTGTTCACTTTTTGCGGATGATATGAAAGTTTGGGGTATAGTAAGCTCTTATGCTGAGAATAGAGTTTTCCAGAAGGAATTGATAAAATTACTCGGTTGGATTGAAAAATGGCAGCTTCCTGTAAACCGACAGAAATGCGCTGTAATGCTTTTGGGGCCAAGCACGCCTGAAGGTGCGTACTTCCTCGATGATCATTAACTGAAATGAGTTGATACTGAACGTGATCTGATCACAATTGTGACTCTCTCGCTTAAATCGAAGGGGTATACGAACAGAAAAGCTGCTGCTGCAAACCGCGCATGGTTTGCTATTAGTCGGTCGTTCTCGGCGATTACTCCACAAATGTTTCGCATTCTTTATTTCACACACGTGAGACCAGTTTTTAATATGGTTTGCGAGCCACATATCCACAAACTGAGGCAAAACGTCACCAGCTGGGAAAAGTGTCAAAGGCGGGCGACGAAACGAGTAAAAGGATTGAAATCAATTCCTTGTGTGGAGAGTGTTCAACGCCTCAACCTCATGTCGCGCAGTATTCGGCGTGTGCGCTACGACCTGCTGCTAACTATTCACATAATACTGGGAGCTTAAGGTGAGAAGCTGCGCGAGTTTTTCCCTCTCGTGGCGGACTTAAGAATCTGTGACCATGCTCTGAAGCTTCAAAAGCCAGTAAACACTACGTCTAACACAGGGATTCACGCTATCAACTAGAATTGTTAACTTGTGGAATGCGCATCCGAAAAAGGTTATTTCAGCAAGATCTGAAGACGAAATCAAGCAACTAGTTGATAATGTACTGCTTGTAATCACGGCGAAGTTGTGCAACACTTGACGGGATTTATTCAACGGAAGTTCTCCTGAACTATGTTGCTGCTATTAAGCGTTGCGGCTTACAAGGGCTCGATCATCTGTCGTCTATCAAGATGAATAAGAAGAACTGAACAATAAAGATAATCTCTCGGCGTCGTGATCGTGAAATATATCAATTAGACAGAAAAGTAAAAACGTTCAAAATGTAGTGGGTGCTTTCTTACAGCTTTCCAATGGGGGAAATTCTGGACGGAGGATTGGCTTGTTAGCCACTCACTGTCTTGTGCAAACTGAACTGAACTTCAACTTGATTGTATTTCCCACGCTCTTTTCAACAATCCATTTCCAGATTGCTTTTCTCTGATTTTGCTGTAAATTGGTAATCAATTTATCGCATTATACACATCATAACGCGAAGTCTATTTCGTCCGTGAAATTTATTTGCTGTAATCACTATTCAAATATTTTCTTTATTATGATTGTCAACAAGTGCCTAAAAAAATCTTGTCGTAGACAAGTATGAAATGGTATTGAATGTAATACTTGCAAGAGATGGGCACAACCGAAGTGTTCAGGGATACATCCCGAGCACTATAAGGTTTATGTTACTCGCCGTTGGCTCCAATGGATATGTAGTGAGTGCCAATGGGCAGCTAAAAAAGCATTTTCCGAAAAGGCTAAAAATGCTCGTTCTCGGCAATACAGCACAGCTTCTAAGGTTAGTGTGGATAGATCTTTTGCTGAAGTTGTACGTGAGAGTATCACTGCTAGCCCAGCGGTACAAACAACGAACTCCAAAGAAATTACGGTGAGTAAAATTCCCAAGCCTACAAAGTCACGCAAAAGGACTAAAAAGGTTAAGGCACCGGATCAAGCGGCCAAGCCAAATGTCACATCGCAGACCCCGTCTTATAAGCCTTCGAAGCCACGTAAAAGTAGAAACAAGGCACAGACAGGTCGTAAAGAGGTAGACACTAGAAAATTTGACTCTCAGTCAAATTTACTTGCTACTGTTGTTTCCAGTCTCGCTAAGCTATCCAAGAATCTGGAGCAGCTTAAATCGGCTCGTCAGGGAATACGAGATAAATCTCGTAACATCCTGGTGCTTAATCAGGATGAACCTTATATACGCGAAGCCAAAACGCGTAAGTCACTCGACCGGATTTGTATAAGAAATCTGCTCCGTAATGTTGGTATGCGCCCAGATACGCCACTAAAGCGTGTTCATCGTGTTGGCGTGTGGAAGGGTGCCAAAAGTGAGTCTAGCCACTCTCCAAGACCACTTTTAGTTGAATTTCTCTTGCAGTCTGAGCGTGACCAGTTCTTTGCAAGTTACATTGTTTTAAATAAAACTAACAAAGGGAAACATGTTGTCGTGCCCGACGACAAGAAGGAATGCAACAGGTCAAAGAATTCACGTTATGATGTAAATTATAACAGAATGCGCTGTTCTTCAGAAAAGGATGGCTCTTTGTCAAGTATGGAAATCACGGATGGATCTGGGGATGAAAACGATAATCACCGTATTGTCCCTGAAATTCAACGGCTCGTGATTAGTGACCTCCAAGGTACGGCAGAACTTCAGGCCGCGCAAGGCGAATCCCTCATCTTAAGCAGCACACCAAAAAACGTGCTGACTTCTCGGGTATTACGCTCGAGGATCAACATGGACTAAGTGTGAATATATCGCGAGATACCGTCGCCACAGTGATATATGGAAACTCATGTAGTATCCGAAATAATTGGTCTGAACTCTTCATCCTAGCGCATGAGTTACGACCGCATGTAATAGCACTGTCCGAAACCTGGCTATCTGAAACTGACCATATTCCTGACTCAATTTGTTGTAGTTATTCTGTGGTCAGATGTGATAGACCAGGTGAACTAAACGGGGGTGGAGTTGCTGTCTTTCTCAGACTAGGTCTTCTAACTTCTGAATCGAGCGTTAGGCTTAGTATGCACAACGTCCAAATTAGCTCATGTATCATTCAATCTTACAAGAAATCAATGGTAATAGCATGCGTTTATATGAGCCCGCAAGCAGGACCTCAGGACTTGCAAAATTTGCTTGACAATCTCAGTTTGCTGCACACGCTTGGGTCCCAGGTTCTTATAGTTGGCGATTTTAACCTACCACATATATCTTGGCTGAACCAGTGCTGTTCATCTGATAAGATGTCTGAGTACTCCATCGAATGGACTCATATGCATGCCATGAGTCAACATGTCAATGAGCCCACAAGATTCCGCCAGGGCTGCTTACCTTCGATCCTGGATCTCGTTATCTCTTCAAGCGAAGAAATGGTTCGTCAGGTAGATTATCTCACTCCACTAGGAAAAAGTGATCACGTTGTGATCAGATTCCAACTAAGACTCAGGTATGAAAAACCTCCTCCTAAACTGAGGCGCAATTTCAATCGCGTAGACTGGGAAGTCGTCTCAGAGGGAGCTAAAAAGATATTGTCTCAATATATAGGTGATGATATAGCAACAGACTGGCAGCTTATACACCACTGCCTGTTTACCCTGCAAGATAGGTTCGCACCGTTGGTGCACGTCAAGCAACGCAACAAGCCAAAGTGGTGGACACCTGCGATGCGACGAGTGATTAGAATGAGGGACCGTGTCTGGAAAACTTACAAAGCTTCTCAGACACAACGGTCCTGGACAAGGTATAAAATGGTCAGGAATAAGGCTGTGGGAATCCACCGCAAAGCAAAACGTGACTTTGAATCACGGTTGGCACGCAATATAAAGCAGTGCCCAAAGCGTTACTATAGTTATGCCCAATCCAAGGGCAAAACGCGCGATTGGTTTGGCAACCCTCAGCAGGAAAACGGAACTCAAATAGTTTCAGATTCAGAAAAGGCTTCGGCCTTTCTCAAACATTTTCAGTCTGTTCAGAGGCTTGATCGCCAAATAGATCCGCCTAACATGCCAGTCATCAGAAGGCCTGATATCGTTACTCCACTTGAGGAGTTATTTTTCACTGATGATGAGGTTAAACTTCCTCTTCCAGCAATTAACCCCCATAAATCTGCTGGCCCAGACGACATTTACCCTCACATTATAAAGAACCTGGCGCCAATATTATCAGATCCTGTGGGTCGTATTTTTAACGCTTCCTTGCAACATGGATATATTCAAAGTATTTGGAAGTTGGCCAATGTGATCCCGATACAAAAAGGTGGCAGTCGATCCTCAGTGTGTAAGTACAGACCTGTAAGTCTTACTAGCATCCTATGTAAAATCCTGGATAAACTGATTAGGGATAGGATCTGTCGCCATCTAGTTGATTACTCGTTGCTGAACTCTGCTCAGCACGGCTTCCTCAAAGGGAAGTCGTGCCTAACAAACCTCTCATGTTTTCTCAACGAGGTCACCACGAGGCTAGATAAAGGCCAACAAGTTGAAGTTTGTTACTTGGACTTTTGCAAGGCCTTTGATTCGGTAAACCACAGATTGCTTGCAGACAAACTTGGATATATGGGTATCGATGGTCTTCTGAAGAAATGGATAATAGGATTCTTAAGCAATAGATTCTTTTGTATCAGGATAGGAAATATGTATTCGTCGAAAGTAAAAGTTGTTAGTGGGGTCCCACAGGGTTCCCTACTCGGACCGCTACTTTTCCTCATTTTCATCGATGATTTGGCAGCGCCGCTTAAGTGTCCCTGCTATATTTTTGCAGATGATGTCAAGATTATCGGATCACTGGATGAACAGGATCTTCTTGAGGATATAGAAAAGGTCATCAAGTGGTCTGCTACATGGGATCTACCAGTTAACTTCACTAAAAGCTATCTCTTTTCAAAAGTCATTAGGAAGCTAGAGGTTGCTGGTCCAGATGGTATACTTGAGATAAATGGGGGGCCGAAAGTTCGTGACTTAGGTATAGAAGTTTCAGGGGACTTTAAATGGGCTGATCAATGCGCAGCTGCTGCACAACGCGCTAGGAGGGAGCTTTTCCGCCTTCGATCTGTTTAATCCTGCAGGTCCCCAGAGGTTTTCATACCATTATACAAAGCGGTCGTCAGACCACATCTCGAGTATTGCGTTCAAGCATGGTCACCTTATTTGGAAAAAGATATTGCCAAGCTGGAAAGTGTTCAACGTTTAGCTACTCGTATGATTGTTGGGCAATCGGGTAGGTCGTATCAGGAACGATTGCTGAGTCTAGAGCTCTTCTCACTAAAAAGGAGGAGGCTACGTGGGGACCTGATTGAAACCTTCAAAATCATGTCAGGTTTCAGTACTATTCATCCCAATGAATTGTTCGCTCTGGCGCCAAGTGTGGGTACTCGAGGCCACCCATTAAAACTGGCCAAGCGACATGTCAGGTCAAATGTTCGTAAGTTCTTCTTTAGTGAGAGGGTAGTAAATTACTGGAATCGACTGCCTAAAGAAGTTGTTTGTTCTATTTCGGTAGGGGGTTTCAAAAATAGACTTGACTCTGTGTGGCCTTCATTATTTCCTGATTTTTATCCGTAAGGGAATAGTTGTATGATCCTCATGTTGTCTTTGGAACGCACTAATGTTTCTCCTCACCTATTGGTGAGGGGAGTTTTTCTGTTGCATTCCAGATTACTCTCATACCAGAAGATATTTGTGAAGATATTGTTTGAAGTGGTGGACGCTCTTCTGTGGCATACCACCGAAAGAAATCTGGACGCTTGATTGGCTCGTTAGCCACATACAGTCCTGTGCAGCTACAAGTGGTAATCCCATGAAACTTCTTGAGAGTAGGCCCAGGTTGCTGGCACGTGAGCACTTTTTCAGCAACCGTGTGGTCAACTTCTGGAACAAGCTCCCAGATTGTATAGTAAGCCTCCCAAATGTGTTGAGCTTTAAAAGGGAATTAGACGTCAAATGGTCTATCATATTTCCGCATATTGTCTAATAAAAAAAACTTTAAAAAACAACGTATTTTTACATTTTGATCATATCTGTCTAGGCCTGGACAACCTGACAGTAAATTAGCATACATGCAGTCTATGACTGTGTTTCACTTTACCTCAACTAGGCTAGTGATTTCATACACCACACATTGTTCACGCATATTATTGCATTGTGTCCTGAATAGCTGACCTCTCACCGTGCTGGTGAAGAGAAACCCTACCTTACTTTCCAGATATTCGGAAACAATAACGTGTGAAAAGTACAACTGTATACTCGATATCGAAGTGCCGGGTGCTCAATCGCATACCGTCGAAGAAAATCTGGGCGCGTGATTTGCTCTTAGCCACCTTCAGCCCTGTGCAACTTGAACTTGAACTTGAACGTTCGATTTTTGATTTCAAGGTCAACGTGGTATTTTGCTACTTACGAATCCTTTGGTTTGTATTTATTTGATTTTCACCGGATTTCAACATGGTTATGACTAGGAAATCTGCAAAAGTAGATAATACAGCACATACTGTCAAGGGAAGCGGTGCCCCACTACTCGCTCGGGCGACTCTTGTCTGGTATGCGCTAAACAGGTTGCTGATAATGCAAAAGCAATACAATGTGAAATATGTCTCAAATGGATGCATATTCGATGCGCAGGAATGAAGCCAGAGACGTATCAGTGGCTTCAGATTATATCATGCGATGTTATTCGGACTGTATGTAAGATATGCCTTCCACCATCAAGTGTTGAGCACGGAAGTAGTCAGAATAAAGTCGTAGCTGCATCTACTAAAGCCGCTAAAGTGCTTGTTGGAGGTGACATAAACATTGACCCAAACTCAGCTGAGGATAGACACCACCTACCTGTGGAGAAAACTTGCATGCCATTCGCTTCCTCGACTATAAGCCGTTTACAAAATGGTATTAGTATCGAGGATCCATTGAACGTGCAGGAACTGGACGTTTGCTCGCCTTCAACACCGTTTGCTCAACAGTCAGGAAGGAATAAGACTTATGCAGATGTGACGTCGAAGGGTCTACACAGTGATCCGGGCTATGAAATATTGTCACGGCGATTGAGCAAAATAGAGGCTCAGCTAAATGTAGTGGAAGAAGTACCTACTTCTGATAATGCTTTTAGATCTCCGGTCTCAAAGAAGCCACTTTTGGATTCTCGGAAGAGATGCCTTATTATGGTAAATGTTCCTGAGCAAACCGGCTGAAATACGCTTACAGCAAGAGCGAACATTCCTACAATAAAACTTTTCAAAGCTTTTTGATCAAGGAGAGGAAGGAGTTATCATCATTTCTGCATTCCGACTTGGCCGGAAGAAGGAGGATGATAAACCGCGGACGCTGAAAATTGTTTTAGCTTCAGATGAGCAAGTCCAGTAGAAAACAATTGTAGAGTTGTAGGACGTTCCTCGTAGCTGATGAAGCTAAGCCACTTGACAAGCTTTGTAGAACGTCTGGCTGTTTTAAGGCGTACTCATCACGTTTCAACAATGGGTTCCAACGGAGACAGCATGCTCCTATTTTGGCCTGATGTACACCTGAAGTATAAATGGAAAGAGACGGATCGGTTATTTCGAGCGCACGCTTTAAAACTCAGCCAGACTCTCAGTTGGCTCGCGTAGATGAAGGCTTTGATTGTCAAACTAACTTCAGTTGTTGTGGCCCGTCACTCGGGTTAGGTTCCGAGCGATCAGAATTCATTGGCTTCTAACCCTCAGTGAATGAATGCATGAATGAATGAAAGCGCAAGCCTGATCCAGGCAAAGTGCCATGCAGTCACAGACTACACGTGGGCTAAGATACTGTCAGGTTGTCCAGGCCTAGATAGATACGAGAGAGAAAATAGAATAGAAATGGTAGTGATTGACGTAGCTCGAAATTGTTTTTAGTGGCGGTCTTGCTGTCGACATCTTCTTGGAGTCTTTGCGTAAAATTGAAATCCCAAAGAATCTGTCATGCGGATGTCGCGCTACTCGTTCACAACACTTGCTTTAATACATGTATACCATGAATATGCCTAAAAAACTACTTGAGTTAATGGACAAAAATTGTTGTTCCTGTTTCACCGTTCTATGTATTGGACACTCCATTGTTATGTTGAACGGCGCCATTTCTGTATCTGATGGAAGAAAACACTAGAAGTAGTAGGTAGGTGATCACAATATTGATTCATGCAAAATGCAGCCCAGTCATAGAATTCACGCTGGCTTGGATATTGTCAGGTTGCCTAAGCATAGACAAAAATGAAAATAGAATCGGCATATAAATACTCATTTTACCGGATAGTTTTTGTAATCGCATTTTGGACTTTCACAATTATCACTTTGTTTTTCATTATTGTTAATTCGCTGTTTACCATTATTAATTTTAAATTTTTCATTGCGTAATTTTCTGGTTTAGCTGCCGAACCGTATCATCATAGTGTCATAGTATCATCATTTTCAGTCGTACTGATGCTCATATCACGATGTCGTTTGATTTCTCATCAATCAGGTTGATCTAGTTCAAGCTTCCGTATCGCATTGCATTTAATGCCAAATAATCCATAGTTTATCTGTTTGTTATAGTTCCTTGTTTTCTCATTTCGATGGACAAACCTGGAGTATTAAAGGAGGTTCGTACCGATTTTTATGACCCGCTTTCAGATCGATTGTTACATTTCAAATAATTTACGCAAACAACTAATACTACTGCTTGTGAGTTGAACCAACTTAATGCTGAGTAATAGTACAAAAATCGTGAGTTCCACCGTACCATGGAGACAGAGCACGTCAAAGATGGTCGCATTAAGAGCACTATGGATTTGCTCGAATTAAACGTTGATAATGGAAAGATTCCCTCTACTATCAATGCAGATGATACGAAGTAATTTGGTTTTCATATCGTTCCTCATGTCAGTGATTCTTTTCTGCTTCGTTCAGAAGTGCTCAGTTTACCCAAACCTTTGCTTTTAGGTTATTTTGTCAATGGTAAGAATCTACTTGATTTTATACTTGTTGAAAGATGAGTGTCATTTTGTCCCATTTGATTCGCATGCGTTGGTGATGGATACCTTTAAGGAACCATTAAAAGGTAAGTATTCTCTCTCTGGATTCTTAGTATCATCATGCAACGGATTCAACAAAGTTACTTTAATTGCCATCGATTTATTTTGGACAAATTTTGTTTGCTTAACACGCCTATTTCGCGCTATGTTGTAAAGGTTATTAGTCCAGTAACCTTCATTCGTGAATACCCATGCACGAATGTGAAATTGTTCAGTATTTCAGTAGTGCCCAGTAACACCGTGTTAAATTGATTCACCGAAGGTACTAAGCTACATGTGGAAACACACTAGTCTCACTGCCATTCTCTCATTGTATCGTATATGTCTACGCCTTGCAACCTGACAGTATGTTGGTCTACGCGCAGTCTGACTGTGTGGCACTTGTATGGATCTAGGCTCGTGATTACATGCACGGATTTGCAATCGTGCAGTACTTTGTGCTGTGCGGCTAACACCGTGCTAAATTGATTGGCCAGAGGTAGTGAGCTGCATGCTGAAACAGGCTGGAGTCTCACTATCATTTCCTGTTCTTTTTCTTTCTCATATCTGTCTAGGCCTGGGCAACCTGACAGTATCTTAGCCCACGTGTAGTCTCTGACTGTGTGGCACTTTGCCTGGATCAGGCTTGTGCTGTCATACATACGTACCAAGCCAGACTGTGAGTGGCCTCTTGCATAACGTGAAAAACTTTGAATATCGACTTTAATGGCTTTTTCTGAACCCATACCCAAAAAACCTCGTGTTTACACTCACTGAGTTAACTCACCTCACTAAGTTAATTGCCACTTTCAATAAGTTTCGACCGAGTATGCCTACTGATCCATCTCAACTGCTACAAAAAGTTCCACATAGTCACAGACTGCATGCCAGCTGACTCATTGTCAGAGCTCCGAAACGTCAACAAACATGCAACAGATAATGGCAGTGAGACTCCAGCATATTCTTGCATCCAGCTCATTACTCGCAACAAATCAATTTAACAAGGTGTTAGCTGCGCTACCATGCACATGTACTGATGTCAATTCACAGCCTTTTTAACAGCGTACCGCAGTATGGAAAATTGCATTCAATGGTTCATGTTCATTAATTTTCATTCTGAAAGTGTGCTGATCCTTTGCTCCATGTGCATATTGAACATGATTATTATTTGCCTCTGAGATTTCGACGTCTTAACCCAGTCTCTTCACATAATAGAGCTGTAGTTTCTCGAGACCACCCTTGTTCTCCTTACGTATAAACGTACTTACTTTACTTTTGTGCGACTATCTCCTCCTGGAGGATGAGTCGGCTTCAAAGAAGATTCTTGGGAATTTGGGTACAAAGCGGCGTCCCCAGCACCACTCGGCGTTTGTTCGAGTCAGCTTCTCTAGCCTTTGCACAACGTCTCTATATCAAAGGTCTTTTATTGCAGTTACATCATAATGTCTCTTCCAAGAGTTGCTTCTTATTCTCTATTTCTCATATCTGTCTAGGCCTGGGCAACCTGACAGTAATATCGCCCACGTACAGTCTTTGACTGTGCGGCACTTTGCCTAGATCAGGCTTGTGCTTTCATAACATACCATATTGAACAATTAATGTCAAATTTTTCTCTGTAATAGAGTATGCTGATTTTTCTGTTACTATATTTAATTTTAATGTATATAGATTTTAACCACTGCTCCACATGGTTTTTGCAACGATCCACGGTGTTCACTGAGTGATTACTGATGAAGTGGTCAAGTCATTAATTGAAGACTAATATAACGTTTTGCTGATATCCCTAGCACTTGCACTCCACAACCATCAATAGTAAGTTCAGTGAACCTTGTAACAATAGAAAAGTGATAAAAAAGGTTATAATCTTAAGCCGCGCACAACTAACAACATTGTTCAAATGCGGAATCACAGAGTGATTCTTGGTCAATCGGTTAAGACGTAAAATGTCTATGAATTGCGGTGGTAACATCATCTGTCAGAACTCGATTCCGGAGTGTATATTCTGGGATATAAGCAATACGTTACTCTAGTCTTCCTTAATCTTCTTGAGCGTTTGATGAGATATCACTGTGATTCACTGTTTGAACATCGTGTTCCGTCGTACAAACCCTTATAAACAGTGGCTCCAATGTCTAACTTCACCACTTTTCCACACCTACAAGGCTCACTGAACCTAAAAATGGTGTCTCCACCTGATGCATGCAATACAACCAGAAACATGTTGTGTAGTGTAATTGCTGGAACCGCGAACAATGCGTAACAGTGTATTTATTTTGTTTCTAAAGATCGGTTTATGTGTGATGTGATGTGAAAGCACCAGCCTGATCCAGGTAAAGTGCCGCACAGTCATAGACTGCACGTGGGCTGAGATTCTGTCAGGTTGCCCAGGCCTAGACAGATAAAAGAAATAGAAAGAAAATAGAAAAAAGAAATAGAAAGAAAATAGAAATGGTAGTGAGACTCCAGCGTGTTTCAGCATGGAACTCACTACCGGTGGCCAATCAATTTAGCACGATGTTAGCCACAGCACAGAGATACTGCACGATTGCACATCCGTGCATATTTTCAAATAGCTCTTTCTTTGCCTCATCATCCGTATATTTTTAATAAAAACAATAAATTCTATACTATATTTTGGTGCTCACATCCTCTTCACACACACCACAACCAGTTTCCCAGTGTTTGTATTCATCAGGTGGACACAGTAAAATCAGTTTCAGTGAGCCTTAAACAACGGTAAAGTGGTAATAAAAATGTTACTTGTATGCCACTTTTGAGTACGGCTATTACAAAGAACCACGGCGTTCAAACGCGAAATCAAAACTCGTCCTGGTCAATCACTCAATGCGCTTATAAACGACCAAAACTTAACAGATAATCTTTAAACGTTTTTCTTTTCGATTAATTTTTCTTGTAAAACACCATCACACAACATGCACTCCAACTCAGATTTGTTCGTTCTGTAATTTGTGCACAATTCATCGTGTTCTTTTAACTTCAGTATTAAGTTGATATTTCCAGTATTTTCAAACAATGCTTTGACCTTCTTCCTGGGTTTTAAAATTTCCGTTTGTGAACGACATGTTTTTCATGGCACTCGTTATTAGAGAAATCCCGTGTCCCCGATGCTCCCAATTCCGAAAGCTCGTCACAAGCACCCAGTGTTGTCGTATCTGCTCGGATGAAAATCAACGACAGTGGAAATCTTCGTGGGCAAATTGGCGGTGGTCGGAGAAAGCCGGTCGATAACGATGCTGATTTGCTTTTCCGTACACAGCAAAATCTCGCTCCTTGGCGTCCTGTACGTTACAGGCGTTTCATCGTAAGTTCTCATGTTGACTATTCGCGTGCCATCCCTTACTAGTAGTACCCTTTGGACTTGTTCATTGAGCAGAGTCTCTGATACATCTATGTACTTACACTATATAGATGGGATTGGTTTTCGGATGCCCTCTCCTCAGGACCGATCAGTGACCGACCGTGTCTGTTCGTTTTTATAAACGTCACAAGGAATCTTTTCAGAAATGTATAAATGCACGATAAAGACAGGCATCAGACAAACTGTGAACGTTTTTAAATTATGTATTTACACAAATCCTTGCGGCGTATGATTTCGTCCTGTACTTGACATTAACATTCGTAGTCGTAAAATTTACCCCACAGGCTGCTATCTTTTTTGTGTGCGACTATCTCCTCCTGGAGGATGAGCCGGCTTCAATGAAGATTCTTGGAAATTTGGGTACAAAGCGGCGTCCCCAACACCAATCGGCGTTTGTTCGAGTCAGCTTCTCTAGCACAACCAAGTGTGATCTGCAAGGAAGCAGGGAGTTGCCAGAAAGAAGTGGTGTGCACCAACTAAACGTCTACCAGACTCTGTTCCAGGTTTTTTCTAAGGGTTTTCTCCTGAAGTCTTCCCCGCGACCGGGTATCCCGCAATGCAGCGGAGGTTTAAAATCGGAGTTTTCCTTCCCTTAGATGAAATGCCCTCCCAGGCTAACGAGCTCCATCTGCCCGAAGCAAACGGGTTTTCAGGCGCCA
Source organism: Atriophallophorus winterbourni (assembly GCA_013407085.1). Taxonomy (NCBI): domain Eukaryota; kingdom Metazoa; phylum Platyhelminthes; class Trematoda; order Plagiorchiida; family Microphallidae; genus Atriophallophorus; species Atriophallophorus winterbourni. The sequence continues at coordinate 23,564 of JACCGJ010024507.1, forward strand.
GTCACTCGCCTTCGCCCCTTGTCCTGTTGGTAGAAGCAGATCCGCCGGGCTCGGGGACCACTCGTGCAGGCCAGAAGCTGGACTTGGTTTTCAGAGGCTATTTAAGACGCATGCCATATAAGAGCAGTTTATAAACGGTGGGAGCTTATCCCCACTGTCACCCCCGGCTATTACAACCTTTGAAACCAACAGGCTGTTATCAATGGTGGCAATGTGCTTTTTTGCTGCATAGTAAAAAATCATAGTGTACAGCGCAGTCCTGCGGGCTACGCTCATCTTGCTTGTGAAAACTGGTCGATCTAGATAAAAAATTCCTTCCTGCTTTTTGTTGCCTGATAAGAATTCTTCGCATTCGGTGACAACGTGGTACTCCTCATATAGATGTCTGAAAACGGGTCAGCATGCTCTCTACTGAACTCATGCTTCTGTTGAACTCAGAGCCATTGAAAGAAACCGAGAGAATTTCTTGAAGCAGGGTTTGTCGTCGCTGACCAACCATGCTCTTGAGATTTTTGAGGATTTAACGATTAGCCGAATGAGAATAACCACAGGCTAGTAGTGTTCATCGTTAATACTGGTGCAGGATGGTCAGCAAGTCTATGGTAATAAGAAATAATGCAACGTTATCAGTGTATTTGGGAGTTCGAGTGGCAGAAAAATGCGGAAGATCAGAATGTGAACGGAGAAGAATATTCACGTTGGTCACTCAATAACATGGCGCACAGGGATTCGCAGGCTACTCCAAGATCAATGGAAGATACTTATTTGTCTCGGTAGGGTCTAAAAGATCCGCCTAAGAGATGGTTAGGGACCCTTTCGTTGTATGGCTGCAAACCAAAGTCAATGGTGCCAATCTAGTTTATTGCGAGTAACATAAGTAGTTTTCTCTCGTTTTTAAGAAAAGGAAAAACATGTGCAGCTTAAAACATGCAGCTTATATTACACTTTCGCGAATTCGGATTGCTGGTTTTTCATTTTTTGCTGAACTGTTTGTCTAACTTCACACTACTGATTTCATCACAGTGTTGGGAGACTGATAGTCTCTTATTACCCAACCTAGGTGGAACAATATAATCAATACATCACACGGATGTGCAATCGTGCAGTACTTTGTGCTGTGCGGCGAACACCGTGCTAAATTAGTTGGCCAGGGGTAGTGAGCTGCATGCTGAAACAGGTTGGAGTCTCACTACAATTTCCTGTTCTTTTTTCCTTCCTCATATCTGTCTAGGCCTGGGAAACCTGACAGTATCTTAGCCCGCGTGCAGTCTGTGACTGTGCGGCACTTTGCCTGGACCAGGCTTGTGCTTTCATACATACGTACATACCGATAGCACATCAAATTAGCACGGTGTTAGCTGAACAGCGCAGGCGTACTGCATGATTGCACATCCGTACGCAGATATTATCTCGCGAACGTACATTTGATAGGTTTTCCTCATACATACCAATGTAGCACCCTTTCTGTCGCTAACCACCAGTATTCAGTCACTGCCGAGAACTCGATACTGGTGCGGTCATCACTAGTAACAAGTGCAAGCAGTTGTCATGTGAAAAATCCCATTTCATTGATCGTGTTTTACTGAAGCTCACTCTTAAAAGATGCAAAACGTATTTCGGAAAGGAGGTTATATGATCTCGTCAAATTTTTGTGAGCACTCACTATTATCTTTTCATTCCATCTCTTACGTGATTTGTGTGACATCAGAACTTGACTAAACCACCTGACAAATATTTGCGCTCATTTGTTATTTATGTTCGCGAAGTGACAGAAAACCGCGAATACCGTAAACAGGTCGAGATTAGCACGTTCTCTTTTGTCCCTGAACATCCAGCGCTTGTTGTAACACAACGCCTTATCGAAATGTCATTTGCGTTGAAAATCGAAACGCTACATGCCTCTCGTACCTATTTGTGTGGTTGTTTTGCTTTGATATTTCTTTTCCATTATATACTATTTGCCATTTTGTAATCGTTTGTTTAAATAGCCCAGCGATGCCTTTGAATGTCGCATACCTCTTCTGTATCCCTACGAAGATAGTGAATACGCAGAACAGACTGTGCGCAACATGCGGCAGGATGAATACACGTCTTTGCTGTTGGCCCCACTCGAACCGGCACTTACAGCTTCTTCGTGAGTAACGTTTTGACGTCTTCTCGTTTTATATTCATCTGTTTTTGCGTTGCACTTGAAATACGTTACTTACATTTGAATATAAGGACTTCATGTTTCAAGCCCTGTTTACCATTTCGTTACTGTTTGAAGGCACGCCGATCCAAATCTTACTGTCTATATCTGCTGAATGCAAGCAACACGAAACCAGCTGTGGTGTGTGCGTGTGTGTGTGATGAAAATGCGCGCAACTATGAATTTTTTATGCAAACACCTCCCCTTTATGCAATGCACGCAGCTAAAGAGATCACGTTCTCCGCATCATATGCATTGGTGTTGTTGCTACCACTGCAGTTGTTGCTATTATTCTTCTCCTTCATTCGATGTTGACCATGGATGCACGCATGTGCAATTGTGTATTTTTTAGTACAACGTGCTAAACTGATTTGCCAGCGGTAGTGAGCTGCTTGGGGAAACACGTTGGAGTCTCACTGTCATTTTCTCTTTCTTATATCTGTCTATGCCAGGACAACCTGACAGTATCTTAACCCACACACCGTCATTGATTGTGCAGCACCTTGCCGACATCAGGCTTGTGATTTCATACCCACATACATACATGGATATACCTCCCAAGCGCTCAGTGATCTCATGCTCTACAAGGTTTCACGAGACTATACATTCTGATTCGGAGGGATCAATCTCTCTCAGCGATAGATAATACTCGTTTGGTTAGCGGCATTTACATGCTGTTGGCGTGATTAGCCAAGAACGGTATTTTCGGTTCCCTAGCTTGAAAATGACGTTCCGCAGAGTACGTTAAAGTGTGTGGTCAAGAACAAGAGTCGCTCTCACTGACTTTCATGTGATGTGATCCAGGCAAAGTGCCGCACAGCCAGAGACTGCACGTGGGCTGAGATACTGTCAGGTTGCCCAGGCCTAGACAAATATGACAAAAGAAATAGTAAGAAAATATATGTTTAGAAAACGTCTTTGTAGCGCAATCGGTCTTATCCAAAGGTCGACTTTCTCATTTCAACTGTTCTTTGAATATGACCGTTCCCCATTCTATACACACGACCCAGCAATATATTTTCGTGAAGTATACATGTATAATTACTGGTTTACTAACACTTAATCGTCAGACACTTAATCTTCAGTCACTTAATCCCCAGTTTGATAACTTCTGAAGGATGCAGAATACATTCAAATAAATTTATTTAGCAGGAGAGATCTGCAGTTGATTTTTAAAAACGTCAATGTTTCCGTAGTTGAATATCGATAAATTGCTCTAGATGTCCTGGCGCTTTCATCCTTAGTTCACATATTTTTCGTTGCATGACTTGGCACAGATGAAAATAACATCCATTCACTCTTGCCGATTGAAGTTTGAGCAAGTTATTATATGTAATCGCTGTTTTGTTTTTTAAAAGACAATAAATTGCTGGTGGTAGAAAGGCGAAAATACAACCTTGAACGTCCCATTAGCAAACCACATCTTGCTAAAAGACAGTACACTAATCGGGCTTCGATCACCGAAGATAAAAAATCTTGCATCGTCACTATGGTCTTTAGAATAATACAGCAACATATCTCTGTATATATTTGGAACATCAAACATGGCGTCACTTGGGAGGGACGGGAGAGTGCATGTTGGGTCTCTCCTTCTTATACTGTTTCGATGCCTGTTGAGTGTCCGTGAGATAGCACTTTTTTGAGGTAATGCGATTCGAGTGCCTAATGATTGCTTCTCGAACCAAAACTCGTTTCCCATGTAAATTAATGTCCAACGACCTTTGCTACTTGTACCATATTCAAGAGTCATTGTACACATTTAAATAACTTCTTATCTTAAATATCTTCCCTGGGGTTTAAGTGTCATTGATTAAGTGTCTGGGGATTAAGTTACCAGCCACCATAATTACTACAACCCGTTGTAATTCCTATGGCGCAATCCCAATTGTGACATTGAAACCATTGTAAAACGTTTTTTCAGAGGTAAATCTGTTTTACAATTCTTGCGAACTATATTCTAGCGTCAAGGTTAACGCATCCTTCAGCGTGTCCTTGAGAAATATCACCTCTTTGACCTACGTACCTACTGATGTTATGTCACACCATATGTCCCTCACGTTTCATGAAATACATTTGCTATTTATTATTATTATGATCAACATGGACATCATTGTCCCTTTAGCAACTAGGGAAAGCTTAACTCTCATACAACCAGGACAATAAAATTGAGAAAGCGATGTCTAAATGCGGTACTTAAAACGCTACAGAATCTTTAGAAGCGTAAACACAAGCAACATGGGATGAGGTGCCTACACTTTGAATGAAACATGCATTCAATCAATTGAACGAATAAAGCGACATCGGTACGACAGCTTTCGTGCGGATCTCACAGCCTGGCATCGTAAACAAGCTTTCCTCGTCACTCCAGATGATAATATACAAGCTTAAGGAAACCCTAAGATGTTTATTCAAGATCGCCATTGAACACTGTTCGGAGACATATTGTCAAACGTAACTAGCCACTGCGATATTAGATCGCGGTGAACGCAGCACAGAAGACGGACTGCGTCGGCTTTAGAAAAGTTACTAGCTAGGGTATTTAGCTGCCGATGCCATTCGACCGATTGGCCATTTTGAGTTTTACGCCAATCAGGATGCTGCGTCGGAAATCGGTTGTCCGGAGTCCGTAAACACGACCCAACAAGCGTAACATGCGCAAATTCATATGCTTCTTTGTATCAACATTACGGACAACATCGTTGCGTAACCGATCACCCCCAAAGTGCGATGGACACAGCGGTTGTCGCACACTGGGATATGTTAAATGTGCTCTTACAATTAACGCCCGACAGTTTATAGAACATCTTTATCACTTTTAGTGGTCGAATCGAACTGGGACAGCCGGGGAACCTAGAAGCGCTGATCAAAGTTATCATGCTCAAGGGTAAGTCACTCAGTGCACATCCGATTTGCACCGTTTGGATCTATTCGAGCATTACGTTCCAATCCTCTCTTGTAGCGCACGTCATCCGCTTCAGCAAACTGGTGGAATGCGCACGCGAACGGCATACCGATCCTCACGAGGTCACGAATGAATCTGTTCTTGCACATGTCCAAAAGTTTGCAGTCCTGGTTCAAGGCTGGTGGGTTGTAAAAAGGTTTGTACTTCAATTTTTTATCATAACGTATTCTGGCTATTGATCATTCTACTGCTTAAACGTTTTCTACTTTTTTTTAACCATCATCGTGTTTGGTTTGGTTTTAAAATACCGTCATCGGAGGTTGAATTTGTAGCTTGAGTGAGCGCCATTGACATTATCATTTTCGTTGAACGTAGGCGAGATACTACCCGGTTGCCTACACCGAATTAGGGGGGATTTCGTTTAGGGGGTCCCACCCCGAGCCTTTAGCGTGTTGGCTTTACCCACAAGGCAGTGGACCGAGAAAGACTCTGTTCCTGGTTTTTTCTCAGGGTTTTCTCCCGAAGCCTTTTTCGCGATCGGGTATCCCACAAGACAGCGGAGGTTTAAAATCAGGGTTTTCCTTCCCTTAGATGAAATGCCCTTCCAGGCTAACGAGCTACATCTGCCCGAAACAAACTGGTTTTCAGGCGCCAGTCACTCGCTCTCGCCCCTTCTCCTGTTGGTAAAAGAAGTTCCGCCGGGCTCGGAGAGCCACTCGTGCAGGCCAGAAGCTGGTCTTGGTTGTCAGAGGCTATTTGAGACGCATGCCATATGGGAACAGATTCTGGTAGACCACCTCTTTCTGGCAACTCCCTGCTGCCTTGCAGGTCGCACTTGGTTGTGCAAAGTCTAGAGAAACTGACTCGAACAAACGCCTAGTGGTGCTGGGGACGCCGCTTTGTACCCAAATTCCCAAGAATCTTCTTTGAAGCCGACTCATCCTCCAAGAGGAGATAGTCGCACAAAGTAAAGTAAGGACCGAGAAAGGTTCGCACCTATTGGTGGCCAGTGACCTTTCGGCGCCGCGTCTTAGGAAGCAACGGCACTAGCCTTCAGACAGCCATTAACCGACGTCGTCTCCGCTGGTTGGGGCACGTCCTGCGCATGAAAACCGAACGGTTACCACCCCGAGCGCTTTACGCGTCAGCTGGTACAAACTGGAAAAGTGGCTGGTGGTCAGCCACTAACATGAAAGAGTGGCTTGAAAAGGCTCACTGTTGGTTTAGCCAGGGTCGGACGAGCGCGCTTGCCTGGATGGGGTGCAAGAGAAGGTGAAAATGTATGGCTCGACATATTGGCAATGAACCGACATCAATGGAAAGAGTGCATCATCTCAATTATTCGATCACATATTCCTATCGGTGAAAAACTATAGTTGAACCCGGGTACAACGAATCGCTGGGGAGAGAGTAAAATGTTCGTTATAAGCGGTGTTCGTTGTAAGTAAAACGCATTGTCAGACACGTGATTTTGCCGCCGTTTTTTCTGTACACGTGTTAACAATGAACAAGTGAAGAATGTCTTACCTTTGTGTATTTCTGCATGCGTGTAATCCATTTGAAGTTCATGTTATTAATAGTAAATTTATTATAAAACGAAGTAGTAAAATCATCCTGCACACACACTGACAGTCCAATCTCACGTTTTCCTGAAGTAGCTGGCGATACTCTTTTGTTTAAGTTTAGACTTCGCCACCGCAATGTCAGATTTTGTCATTTGGCCATTCTCCACTTCAGCTAAAATTTCCCTTTTTTCACTAGGCTAAACTGCTCTCGTTTTCTTTGTCTGTCAGCCATCGTGTAACTGTAAGAAGGGAATGAAGTGTCTGTCTGAGTGATTGCAATTTGTCATTAGTCTGTGATTACCAATCACAGAGAATTCACGTTATTTTCTTGTGCGTGCGTGTGTAGGCCAGGCTGCCTGTGTCTCGCTAAGCTGTGTGTCAGTTCTATTCTTAGCGCACTGCAGGCCACTCTTGACGGAGCGTTGTGGGTTAAAGGCAAGATAAAGCGAGTTCGTTGTATGTATGAACTTTATTGAACAAACATAGCTGTCGGGAACGTGTACAGTGTTCGTAATAGGCGAGATTCGTAACGAACAGATTCGTTGTACGAATGTTTTAAATAGGCTTACAAAGAAGGAATTTATTTGGGAAATCATGGTGTGTTCGTTCAAACCGGGAATTCGTTGAAAGCGAGTTCGCTGTAGG